>CAUYSK010076843.1:0-54096 GCA_963575035.1 Avahi laniger
AGGTTGCTGTGAGCTAGGCTGACGCCACAGCACTCACTCTAGCCAGGGCAACAGAGTGAGACTCTGTCTCAAAAAAAAGAAAATAATATGATTTCAAAATTGTGTGCATCACATCTGCCTGTATCCTTTGGCACAAATGTATTCAGTGGTCACCCATAGCTACAATGAAGCCAACTAGATAATACTGTACAAAAAAGTCAGGTTGCTCTATTTTAGAATGAAAGAATGAAAATCAATCATGGGATGTCTCACATGCTTTTTAACACACGTTACACCTTACTTTTAGGGAATTTCTTGGCATGTGTAAGGATTCCACAAGACGTTCCATTTGTTATGTTCTGTATTTTGTGGAGGCCAATTATCCTAACAGTGGCTCTCTAAGCCAAGGGAACAAGGAGTGAAAAGAAAACAACAACAATAACAAAAATTATCCTAATAGTAGATCATTTTGTTTGCTCTCTCTACTACATTCTTTCTAATTATATAAATTACATCATCTCTTATTTCCAACTTCACACTGAGTATTTCAAACTTTTATTTAATATCAGCAACAAGATTTTCAGAACTACATACTGCTTTTATTAATATATTTCCTAATTCTGTAATTCATTGCTTTGAGATTTCATTATTTCTTTCTTAATTCAAAGTTTTCCTTTCATCTCATTCTGTTTTTTCATCTTCTTAATTTAGACCTCTTGCTTTAATGAAATTATTTTCTTTTTAAATTTCTCTAAGTGTTTCACTTGTAAAAATTTTATTTTTTTCTTTTCATTGCATATTTTCATTTGCACTGGATTTGTTTCCAATTACTAAAACAGAAATTGTTTAGTTCTTTTTTCTTTAATTAATTAAATTTAATTAATTCAATTAATTTAAAAAAATTGGCATAAAACCTTCAGTTATAAGATCAATTAGTACTGGAGATCTAATGTAGAGCATGGTAACCATAATGATAATAATCATTATGCAGTTAATAATAATGTATTGCATACTTGAATTTTACTAAGAGAGATCTCAAGTGTTCTGATTACAAAGACAAAAAATAAAAAAAACCCAAAAAACAAAAAAACACTAAGTGAGGTCATGGATATGTAAATTAGTTTGAGTTTGGTAATCATTTCACGATGTATAGTTATATTAAAACTTCACAATTTACACTCTAAAAATGTATACTTTTTGTCAATCATACCTCAATAAAGCTGGGGAAAAATTAACTCCTGTATTTCAATGTGCCACACATTTTCTTTTTAGTCTCCTCAACATTAATATGGTCAACTTTATTCATATCTTTAAATTGCATTGACTTAATATGTGTGTTCCCACATAGTATACCTCACAGTACAACTGAGAAATCTGTCTTACTCTCAGAGCAATAGTGTGAGGACTGGGCATTGTATTATGTACATTGTGCCACTGTGAATTAGTGAGGCTAAATTGAGGGGACCAAGATCAGGAGGTGTTGTGTGTATTCCATCTTGAAGGATTGAATAGCACTGTTAACGGGCTGAGTTGTGCCCCCTGAAAATTCTCACATGAAGTTCTAGCACCCAGTACCTCAGAATGTGACTTGTTTTTGATGATAGGGCCTTTAAAGAAGTAATGAAGTTGAAGTCAGGTCACTAGGGTGGGCTCCAATCCAGTATGAATAAGAAAAGGAGATAAAGACACACATATCCATACCCGCCTACCCCCCACACACACGCAAGGAAGACCATGTGAAGACACACACAGAGGGTGGCCATGCAGCCATCTGCATGCCAAGGAAAGGGTCCTCAGAAGAAACCAACCCTTCTGACAACTTGATCTTGGATTTCTAGCCTCCAAGGTTGTAAGAAAATAAAATGTGTTGTTAAGTAACCAGTCTATGGTACTTTATTATGGCGGCCCTAGAAAATGAATGCTCTCTGCTTTCTTTTGAGATTGTGTCAAATAGCCTGTGCATTGTTCAATCAACCATACTGAGTATATTATTTTTCAATGAATATGTACAGTCTTATGACTTGGAAATTCAGGTCGATTCACTAAGGAGAAATGAAAAAGTGACTTTTCCTGGTTCTGCTAAAATGTTGATTTCTGTCACAAGGACATGTAATATAAAGAATTTTTTAATACTTCTTGACCTGTTGACTCTTTAATTCTTTGTGATTATATTTATTCAAAAGTATTTGTTTTAATTTTTAGAGTTGTGTGAATTAAATTGTGTCACCTAATGCAGATCATCTCAGAATTAAATATGTAGCAAGGTTGGAATTTTCTGTTCCGTATTTCTTTTTTTTAATTTCAAATTGAAACCAAAGTTCATTATTTTGTTGATTGCTACTTTAAGGTGTTCTTAATTTAATTATTATACTCAGTTTTACCCGTTAGAGGTGGGTAGCAGATAGTGTAATTTAACCAGAAATATGCTACATGCAGCACTTCAAATATAACTTTATTGCACCATAATCTTTACATAAAATTATTAGTTATTTTTTATATAATTAATATCAAATATTGGTTGACTTTAATCTAATTTTCCTGGAAGTTTGATATGAATATGACATGGTGGAGTACCTACTATCACTTTGAAATTTCTCCATAGAGAATGAACTAATACCTTTTTTTCCCCTTCAGGAAATGAAGTGCTCAAAAATCATTCTACTGATCTTAGAATTACACTTATACTAGTATATTTAATAAATGTTTTTATTGTCAATACTAATGACAATGTTTATCCCAGTAAAGTTATTTTTTTCACAGTAAGGAGTGATCCAACATCCTTTTTATTTACCTTCCAATTCCACAACTTACTCAAAGTTATAGGCACCACTTTTCAGTATAAGGTCCCACCAGAAAACAGTACAACCTGTTCAGTCTTTCTCAGTGATTGCTTCTGTAGACTTCTTGCTCTCCAAGTCTTTGTAATTTCACTAAAATAACATAGAAAAACCTGGTCATGTGATTAATATGGACTCTTAGTAAAAGGAGCTTCCAACACCCCTGGCAGGCTCATCTTAACCAGTGAAAAGCAATCTCCTGCTGCATATCTTGCCTCAGGCCACACTCAGATGTTGATAAAACATCCTTGGAAAGAGAACTTTGAAGTTTTTGATGTAAGCAGGAGATTTTGACTCACTCTGTGTGAGAAGATATTATTATCTGGAGACAGAATATTTGGAAATGTTTTAATCAATAAAGAAAGTTTAGGATACCTAAGAAAAATTGCTCATACTTTTTCACAGATTTGGTAAGAAATAAATGCAAACACTCTTACCTGTACTCAATTCTCATGACTATAATACTGGTACTTAAAACATGAAAAGAATTGTCATATTATGCACAAAAATATCATTTTGTGGGAAATTTTAAAAGCAACAAAATTTGCCTGGGGAATATTAGTAGAAATAATGGCGATGGTATTTGGTAGTAATTTTAATTACTGAAACTTGAAATAGACAAGTTTCTGAACACTGATAGACATCTTCATTGTAAAGTTTATAACAAAAATTACCCTTATTAAATCATTATAGTAATACAAACGAGGAAAATGGTAAGAAGAAAAAGGATATGTTTTAATTGTGTTGTTTATATGTGTCTATAAATTAAAAAGACTTAATTTGGCTTACTTGAGAAAATGTTTTCCAAAGGAACAGAAAATTCTGATTAAAATATTTGTGCTATTTATGGGAGGCAAAATGAATTCAAATTCAAATTGGAAAGATCAGACTGTCCTCCACATAAAGGAAAAGATAAAATTGTCTTGTATTTACGGCTTCTGAGATGTGTAAAAAAATAGAGAATAATTACCTGAACCAGAATACATGTGAATTAGCTCTACTATAATAAGAGAAATAAGGTGGAATCCCTAGTTTTTCTACCTGATTTGTTTCCAATTAGTTGTGTAACTGGCAAATCACATTACTACCTGGGCTACAGGGTTCTAATCTTTAAAATGAGATTTTTGCCAAATCTTTCATTAAGCTTTATTTTGATTACGTCATGATTTTCATTTGTACTTCACTTTGCTTTATTTTTTTCCTTTCTTTAGCTGCATCATTCATGTATTCTGTTCAAGTTAAGGGACTTCAGATAATATGATTTCATGAGGAAAGATACTGCTTGAGTTTATATAGAAAATTCAAGGATTTAAACCTCAGACATAGAGGAGGCAGAAAGTTGAAATAATAGTCTTAAGGAAGTTTTTAGGATTTAAATCCTTTTTATTAAGTGTCATACGAGGTAAAATGTTATTCTATTGTATTTAAAAAAAACCTTCTAAAATAACATTTTTGTGTCCCTGCTTAAAAATTAACACTTGTTCATTTTAAATTCTATATAAGGAAAAGTTGAATATATATACGTATTTATGTCTGTTTAAAAAATAAGCCCAGCTCCCATTTATTCAGTCTTTTTCATGTGCCAAGAAGTATATTGAATATTTTCATATAGGCAAGAAAGGAACTTTTTCCAACTTGTTTGCCACTTTTACCATTGCTTATATTAAAAACATTCAACAATATTTAAAAATCTTAGTTGTGGTAAACTATAAATAACATTAACTATCTTAACTATTTTTAAGCATACAGTTTGATAGTATTTAGCACATTCACACTGTCGTGCAATCAATCTCCAGAACTCTTACAAACCTGAAACTCTATATCCCATTAAAAAAAGGTACCCCATTTCCCCTTAAACCCAGCCGCTGGTAACCACCATTCTACTTTCCGTTTATGAATTTGACTATTCTAGGTACCTCACATAAGCGGAATCATATAGCATTTTTCCCTTTGTGACTGGCTTGTTTCGCTTAGCTTAATGTCCTTGACTTTCACCCAGGTTATAGCATGCATCATAATTTCCTTCCTTTTTGACACTGAATAATATTTCATTGTATGTATATAACATATTTTGTTTGTCCATTGATCTATTGATGAACACTTAAGTAGCTTCCATATTTTGGCTATTTACAAATAATGCTTTATGAACATGGGTGAAGCACCGTTCTCAATTCTTTTGCATAACTACGCAGAAGTGGAATTACTGGATTATACTATAATTATATTTTTGATTTTTGGGAGAACTCCTAAATTGTTTTCCATAGCAGCTGCACCATTTTACAGTCATATCAACAATATACAGAGGTTCCAATTTCTCTACATCCTTACCAACACTTATTTTTTGTTTTATTTATTTTTCTCTTTTTTGATAGTAGCCATCCTCATGGATGTGAAGTCATATTTCATTGTTATTTGCATTTTCTTAAGAATTAGTGATGTTGAGTATTTCTTCATGTACTTGTTGAAACAAGCTAATACATTCTTTTAAAAAACGTTTTTTTTTAATTTCAGCATATTACAGGGGTACAAATGTTTAGGTTACATATATTGCCTTTGCCCCATCCAAGTCAGAGCCACAAGCGTGTCCATTCCCCAGACGGTGCACACCACACTCATTAGGTGTGAATATACCCATCACGTCTTCCCTCCTCCCATGTGCCCGACACTGGATGAAACAAGTTAATAAATTCTTAAGTCAATTTTTTAATCAGATTTTTGTTGTTGTTGTTTAGTTGTATTTCTTGATATATTCTGGATTTTAACCTATTATTAGATTAATGAATTGCAAATATTTTCTCATATTCTCTAGGTTACCTTTTCATTCTATCGTTTCTCTCAATTCACAGAAATTTTTAATTTTGATATTTCACAATTTATCTATTTTTACATTTATTCCCGTGCTTTGGTGGCATATTCAAAGCATCATTGTTAAATCCACTGCCATAAGTATTTTCCCCTATGTTCTTCCTTGGCTATCCAATTTTCCTGGCACCATTTGTTGGAAAGACTTTCTCATTTCTCCAATGAATGGACTTGGCAGTCTTGCTGAAAATCATTTGACCATATAAGGGAAAGTTTATTTCTGGGCTCTCTCTTCTATTCCATTAATTTGTTCGTCTTTATGCTGGTATGACACTGAATTGATCACTGTATTTTGTAGTAAGATTTGAAATCAGAAAGTGTAAAACCACCAGCTTTTTTCTTCTTTTTCAAGATTGTTTTTGCTAATTAGGGGTCATTTGAATTTTGTATGAATTTTATAATGGATTTTTCTATTTTGCAAAAAATGCCATTGGGATTTTGATAGGGATTGCAGTAAATCTGTAGATTCCTTTGAACGGTATTGATAGCTTAACAATATTAAGCCTTCCAATCCATGAACCTGCTAAGTCTTTCCAGTTATTTTTGTATTTTCAAATTTCTTGCAGCAATATTTTGTAGTTTTCTGTACACAAGTTTTTACCTCCCTAGTTAATTTTATTTTAAATATTTTATTGTTTTAGATCTTATCATAAATGGAATGGTTTTCTTAATTTGTTTTTTGAATTATTGTTTATTAGTGTACATAAATAGAACTGATTTTGTATATCGATTTTGTATCTGACAACTTTGCCAATTCATTTATTAGTTCAAACAGTTTTTATGGACTCTACGACTCTTTATGGACTCTACAATATGAGATCATGTTGTCTGCAAATGCAGATAATTTTCCTTTTCTTCAGTTGATGGTCCTTATTTCTTTTATTGCCTAATTGCTCTAGCTAGGATTTCCAGTACTATGTTAAACAGAATTGACAACTGTGGCTATCATTGTGTCCTTTGTATTCACAGAGGAAAAGCCAGTCTTTTACCGTTGAGCGTGATGTTAGTTGTAGACTTTTCATATACGGCTTTTGTAATGCCGAGGTAGTATCCTTCTATTCCCAGTTTGTTAAGTGTTTTAATTATGAAAGGATGCTGACTTTTATCAAATAATATTTCTGCATCATTGAAATCATCATGTGGGACTTTTATCCCCATAATTCTGCCACGTAAGTACTGCACGCTAACTGATTGTGCCACTGGAGCACTATCCCCATAATTCTGTTAATGTGGTATATTATGTTGATTGATTTTTGTACATTGAACTATTCTTGCATTCCAGGAATAAATTTCACTTGGTTACGGTATAAAATCCTTTTAATGTGCTGTTGAATGTGCTGTTGAATTCTGTTTTGCTAGTATTTTGTTAAGGAAATTTGCATCAACACTTATCAAAGATATCAATCTGTAATTCTCTTTTCTTATAGTATCTTAGGCTTTGATATCAGGGAAATGCTAACCTTACTGAATGAGTTTGGAAGTGTTCCCTCCTCTTTAATTTTTTGAAGAGTTTGAGATAATTGGTAATTCCTTTTTAAATATTTGGTAGAATTCAACAGTGAAGTCTGAAACTGGGCTTTTCTTTGTTGTGAGATTTTTGAAAAGTGATTCAATCTCCATACTTGCTATAATTCTGTTCAGATTTCCTTTTTATGATTCATTATTGTTAGGTTGTGTGTATGTAGGAATTTATCAATTTCATCTAAGTTATCCAACTTGTTGATAAGAATTTTTCACAGTATTCTCTCAAAATCCTTGCAATGTCCTCTCTTTTGTTTCTGATAATAGTTATTTGTCTTCCCACTTTCTCTAAGTCAATATAGCTAAAGTTTTGTCAATTTTGCTAATCTTTTTGAAGAAGCATCTTTTGATTTCATTGAGTTTTAGCCACACGTGACATTGACTGGATCCTGTTCTCAAGTGAAAAACTATAAAACTGGGAAACACATCTATTGCTAGTCCTTCTTCCAAGGCATGTCCACTTCCTCCTCAAGGATTTGATTGCTTTTGATTGTTTTCCAATGCCTTCAGGTAGTTCGTGTGTGTGTATAAATTGGTCAAAAACTTTTAGTTGTTGTGTGTGGGAAAGTTGGTATAATAGTGTTTACTCATCCACAACAAAAGGGAAAATTTGCTTTTCAAATTTTTCTGCTAATTGGCTTTTTCAAGGAGACTTTCCTAAGGGATAGAAAATGCTAGTATGCCTGTTTTTCATATACATTAGGCTTCTAAACTATAGCACCTTATAATATAATCATTAAATTTGGGGTGGGCATATTTTGATCTAAAGTAGATTTGATTGATGTCAATAAATTCATGCAGAGTGTAGTCATTTTACAGATAAACTTATGAAAGTTTAGCTCTGTAGTTCTAAGACAATCAGAGAGACACTCAGATAGTAACTGATCCTTGAACTTACGTATCTTTATTCACACATGTAAGATATAGAGAGGACCAGAGTGCAGACTTTCACAGCTATAGAGACAAGTATAGTTATGACGTAATAAAAAAAGTATGAGGCAATAGAATCCATAAATAAACAGAAGAGTTAGCTATAGAAGAAAAAGGAAATAGCTCAAGATCAGTGGAGGGAATGCAAAAGACAGAGAAGAAAGAACAAGGAGAAACTAAGTCATAAAAATTTTGACTTATTAGAGTTGTGGTAAGAGCATTAGACTTAGTATGTTAGGATTGGTGGCTAGCACTTTAGGAGCAAAGACTGATTCCACGATTATCTCTGTGTTATAAATATAGCAACTGATTTAAAGAATATGTGTCTAGAACATAAGTTCAAAGAAAGCTGAGGCCATTCTTGGAAACAAATCATGAATTTGTTGAATAAATCATTGAATAGCAAGAGAGTGAAATTATTTTAATCAGCATTGGTTATTTGCTTCAACACATTCCATGATTCTTATGGTTTCAGATTACTTTGCCTGTGTATCTGACTTGCACCAATGGTTTTTTCCAGATATATTATAGCCTGATAACTTGATTAGATTGTGCCAGCTATGTACCAGGGAAAAATAACTTTAGTTTGTTCAAATTTTCTTCTTTAGTTCAGAATAAATCTAAGTTTAGACATTTATCTGTGCAATTTAATCATTTGCCTATTGAGAAATTTTGCTTTCGATAAAGTAAAAATTTGCTTGCTAAAAACTAGTTAATGTTAAATAATATAGTATCTTTTAAAAGAGTTCATTCATTGAATATTTAAATAAATTGCAATTGCCAAAAAACACTAAGACCTTGTCTTAATCAGAGTTAATAGTCAACAGAGAGATCCTTGGATTAAATGAAGACTAATGTTCAAATAAATAAAGTATAATTGGTAACAATTTTTCATTCTGTTATATCTTCCCACAGCAATTTCAGATATCGAAATATGACAATTTGGTCTTATAATGTTCAAAGTTTTCTTTTAATGTCTATGACAATGACTAGTCTGATGTGCAATGACATCCTACAGATCTTTTAGTATCAGCTGTAAATCATTGCCTCAGCTCACTTACTCAAACAACCTTCTTTGTATGATACTTTCATTTTGATTTATTCTAACCAAAACGAAAATGAAATTTTATACTAAATTACTTAAATAATATTTTAGTAGTCTAATGGCATTTTAATTTTTGTAAATTCCTATAAGAAAAATGCTATAATGTTTGAGAAACAAAGCAACATATGAGAAAGTATTGTGATTTACTATTAACAAGAGAGAACACGATTGTAATCAAAATTTGACAATTAGCCTGATGTAGTATTTTTTCCCATTGGGTTAATGTTAACACTAAATAAACTGCTGATGAAATATTATTGTTTAGAATATAATTAACAACAAATAGTCCTGTTCCCTATATCAACAAATCACGTTAACTGGCATAGCTCTGGGAGATGGAAAACAAAAAAGTCTTAAAAACAAACATAATTTTAATGAGCTGTATCAAATAAGGGCTTTCAAATCTTTCTATCACATCTAATCCCATTCCAACTGGGTGTAGGGGATCTGAGCATAAAAGATGAAAACATCTAGCAAATCTTAAGACATAATTTCTTAAAAATTGTGCAGGATGTTTCACTGAAGCATGTTTTATGTGTATTAGCAACTGTCCAAAAAAAAAAAAAAAAGGTAAACATATTAATCTGGGTCTTTTGAGAAGCAGACACTGAGATAAAGATAAATGTGCAAGAAATGCATTAGGGAAGATACCTATGAGAAAAAAATTAAGGTTGGGAGAGCTGTCAGATGCAAGCAGGACCCTGAGTCCAGGAAAGAGAAAGAAGAAAAGAAGGGCATATAGAAGGATTGTAGACTCTTGTGCAGATCTGAGAAACGTTCAGCCAGACTGTGAGGAAGAATTCAAGTCAAAATTGCACATCAGAGGATTTCCATGTCTCCCAGGAATGGGCCTGTTTTACAATCCCTGTCACAGTCAGTCATTGGCTCGCAGAAGTCTATGGGAAGCAAGGACTTGGTAGAAATACAGCAATGGATTTCCAAGTGCAGCAGCTGGGGTACTCAGTCAATTATATTCCCTGTGGTAGGAAACTTAATAAACATTAAAAAATAAAGCATTGGCTAAATAAATGACCTATAATCTATATAGTGGATCATTCAGTAGTAATTAAAAATAATTAAATCTACATATATTTTTATGGATTAAAAACAACATCTTTATCAGTGAAAGTAACAGGATTTGGGGATGAATTTAGGATGTAATCCCATTTGTACAAAAGAATCATACATTCAAAATTATTTATGTATTTACTCATATGCATACATGGTTTGTGATGGACAAATGTGAAGTAATTAACATTGGTTATTTTTAAGGGAATGAAAGAGCAACGAATGAGACTTTCGGTTTTTATATCATTGTGTACTGTTGATTTTATCATAAGTCTGCCCTAATTAAAATAAACGTTAAAAAACAAGTCACACTTTTGAGACACCATGTTATAGTAGAAACATCACTAGCGGAAAGTTGTAAGAAGTGATTTTCTAGCTTTCAGTTTTACTGGTTGGGTGAACAAATGTGAATGATTATTCTTTGTTTTGATTTCCTCAATAGTAAAAGCACGAGCTTCTACTGTACAATCTGTAAACTTTAAAATGCCTATATAAAACAAAGGTTTGAACTTTTTTATATACCTCCTAGTGCTTAATCTAAATGCAAGTAGATTTCTTCAATAATTTCAATTTTGGTGAATATAGCATTTTATATTCTGCTTCTTAATATTCATCAAAACCATTTTTTTTCTACAAAACAAAAATCTTTTTTACTTTTTTTAAAAATACATAGGTGATTCATGTTTCATGAGATTTGGGAATCTCCTGCCCCTGACACTTAAATGTATCACCTACAACAAGACTGAAGGGAAGCCTGCAGAACTCTGCATGCTCCTATTGAGACCACCACATTCCAAAACACACACACACACAGGCATCCAGGAATGCTCTCTGACTCAGCACTACAAACTGCCTAGGAATATGGGCGCAATAGGAAGGCCACCGTTAGAATGAATTATTCCCGTTTCCCTAATAGATCATGAGAAATAGTACCTGCATATAATGTCAAGCTAAGTACTTCATCTTCTATAGCTATACATGCTTTTTAGGCAATCTTCTCAGTTCCATGTAAACAAACAAACAAAAAACTAAAACTCTAAAGATTAATCAATTTATACATCGAACTCGTAATTATATACTCAAACATGGTTGTTGCTATACATTATCAACCTGTTCCACTAAGATACATGCTTCCATGAAGGCAAAATTTTCTTTTTTAGTTGCTGAACAAATGTGGACATTATTTTATTACTGTTAGTAGTAGTATCATCATCGTCATCATCATGCTTTGACTGCTTTCTGGGCTTATGTCTGATGTTGGGTGTCCTAACTAGCAGTAATCTGAGTGATGAGCAATTATACAGGGTAGTAATACAAGTTGTCTCTACCATGGGGCCGAGAATGTAGCATTAGGTGGTATGGTAGTTTTCTGTCAGAGCTAGAGTGTTTCTGTTCCTCATATTGTCTAGCTGAAGATTAGGAAAGGATTCAGCCAACATTTTCAATTTCGCTGAGTTGAAGGTGTTCAAGAAACCTCAGTTACTTTATCTTTCCTCCAGAGGTTCCACAAATCTCAGTGGGCCACATTCAACCACAGATACACCTAGTTCTTCTCACTGCAGGACTGTCTGTCATGGAACCACAGGCTTTGATCTAACACAGAGGAAAGTGACACTGGGCTAGCTTTCTTCTTTAGGCTTCTAGAAGCTTCCCAGTTATCACTTGCTTGCTGGATCTGGTGCTTGATTGGTTCAGGAAAGATGCTCAGCAGTTGGAAGTGAAAATGAACCAGATGCATTTACACTGCCATTTTTTTCCGGAATTCTTTGTTAGTATATTTATATTTTACACAATTTTAATTTATTTATATATTCTTTATTTTACTTTTAGTATGTCTTTTTTGTTGATTTTGATTCTTTAACTCTCAAATATTAAATGTCATGTAATTAAATATATTTTATATTTTTATGAAATATAATAGAACATGTTCAAATCTTACTCATTTATTAAACTTCAGTATGTTCTATGAATATTATGAAGATTCCCATATGTATCATTAATGAGCTACTTGATACAGCTTGTTTCTCCCACAGGTGAAGTGAGCAATCAGAGCTCTGACCTGAACTCACCTTAACTCCACCACCTTCATTGTAGCCTCTGTTTTTGCCATCACAGCTATTGTAAAAATGCTTTCGAATAAATATTTTTTCATAATATTTTACATTTTTATATTTTTTACCATCTACAAAACACAGTAATAAAGCACACACTTCTTTCCATGTCTCCTCTCTCAATTTCTTCCCCCAATCAAAAACCTTTAAATCAATCAACCATGCTTGTCTAGCACACAATTGATATCCAGTTTAGAAAACACTTTTTTCTTTGCAGATAATGGAAGTCCTTTCAACCCTCTTTGGCAAGGTAACAATTGAGTCTATTTTCTAAAGTATACCTGTTATATTTTGCAATAAAATTCTTTGTTTCAACTCACTGATATTTTCCTCACAGTGTACCTTTCTACATAGTTTGCTTCCTGCCTTTCAAACTGTGCTGTTGCTGCTCATAATGCAGAGAACCAAAGCTACTTAATAGATAGTTTTGTTTGTTTGATTTTGTTTTAATTCCTAACTGTGGTTTTTAGGACTTTTTTTTCCCCCTTTAGATTTCCTGATTTCTTCATTTATCAAGAAGACATTTTGGAATTATATAGAAAAATTTTTATATTTTCTTCTTTATAATTGCTTCTAACTTTTAAGCTGTAAATACCTTGAGACTTTAAATTTATTAACTCTGTATTGTCGTAAAGAAAATTACTTCTACTTTTTCATTCACTGTGTGCTAATTTATCTCCTCATTTTTTCTTTTCCATTTTATTAATTTTTACGTAAATTCAACAAAAATAAAATTAAGAATACTATGTATCCATCACAAAGTAAGTACTTGGAATAAAAAGTTAAGTAAAATAAAATTTATCCTTTTAAAATAATCTAGTCAATATAGAGGAAAAATATGTAAACATCATAAAACTATGTAAAATGCATTAACTGCTGCATTTGCTAAAATCAGAGAGAAGACCAAGGAATACATAATAAGTCTGCTTAAAGTAGATCTGGAAATCACCATAGGAAAGAAATCATTTCGATATATACTTAAGAATAAATATCACAGAACCTAGTAGAGACATAAACTAAAAAAAGAGTTATCTTCAAATGCGTAGCTGCTTTAAAGGACTAATGATACCTCAAACCTATTCTCTAAAAAGGAAGAGATAAAAAAAAAAAAAATAACCAAACAACCACAAAACCAAATGCTCATTCATGAGGTGCCTGCTTTCTCAAGTCTTTGAGGAAGGAAATATTACACTGATAAAGGGGAAAAATAGCAAATGTTTTCATTCGAAGAAATTAAGTTGAAGGAAATTAATTCTACCATTGATGTCACTGTTTCTTAAAATGTTTTCTACATGTCTTTGCAGAATTGTTTCAAAACCAATTCATGAACATAATAAGGAAACTCATTATTTAATCATTATTATTTAATCAGCGTGTCCTATTTTTACCTCAAAAGGTATTATGTAAGTTGCTATTGCTAATGAAACTGCAAGGGGCGAGTTTGCCTCTGTTGCTCCCCCACTGAAAGCCAATTACTAAAACAAAGAGGATTGTCAATGAAGAAAGAAGATGCAAAGGACATCAGCCAGGAGGTGGGAGGACTGTCTTAAATCCACCTCTCCAACCAGTGAGATCAGGGGTTTTTTTAGAGGTGAAATGAATAATGCACAAAGTGAATGAACATCATTACATGTTTGGGGTGGAGTGCAAGACACGCAAGCACAGGGAGGCATCATACTGACACATGCATGGCATGATCAAAAAATGGTGTATAACGCCCTGCCGGGGGGGTAGATTTTGGTAGTATAATGAGCTAGAGGTTAATATTGATCATCCTTTTGGTCTTGTCTGAATGTGGGTTGTGGGAAGTAGGCTGCTCAGTGGATTCTTGGGCAAGATTTGTGGTGGAATAGTGCTTCTCTTGACTTCTCTGAATAATTTGCATAGTATAAAGGCTTATGGTTATCTCGTTAGGGAGGGTCCACTGCTTCTGAAAAACCACTGAAAAGGGAGGGGAATCAGTGAAACAGAAAATGGCAGAGGTCTAGTCAGCAAATTTTAGTGGCCAGGAACTTGAAACATAAAAGAACTGCAAACGAATGTTTTTGTTGAGGGAGCCATTACAGTATGTTACTTATTTAAAATTATCGGACATAAAATTTGGCTATTTCAAAAATAAGGCTAAAATGATTTGACCATTTTAAACACACCAAAATACATGAAAAGTTCTGGGGAAAAAAAATCTCCAAAGTGGTGTTTTAGAAAATGAATAGGGCATGATTACCAAGACGGAATCATGACAGATTGGCAGGATATTGCATGAATTTGGAAATATTTACTCAGTTTCCTGAAATAATATCATATGCCTCATATCATCTTCATTGTTTTTGAGCTTCATTGACAATAAAAGTATACTTTGATTAAAGAACTAGTGATATGTTTGAAAATTTCCCCCAGATCTAGGGTGCTCAAATTCTAGTAGATAAGAAAAGCACTGTAGTAAATATTGGATGTCAGTTTCTTACATTTTCTTTGTACACCATACTTTGAATCACAGATATTTGCATATCCTTTAATGCTATGCTAGAAATATGTTTTCGTTTGTTAAATAATGACAATTTTGAATGTCTTAAATTATAAAACACAATAGAATTGAGGTCTTTGCATCTCATCTACATTGATCGCATGAGATCTTGATGCGAATAAACCATCATCCTGTTGGTAGCCCGGTACTCCAAGGCCTTTTACTGAACCATCAGTCAAACTCTAAATTGAACTCACTGGCAGAACACATGTGATCCAGGTTACTTACAACTACACAAATCCAACTTCTTTATACTCCTAAGACAATTGACATGCTTACTGAAGACAAAGTGTCATCTACATGGACATCATTATTTGACTAACTAGCATAGATGTTGTCATCGTGTCTGTAATCTGAGCATTTTGTCTCCTGTATCTGCTATAACTCTTCTATGGGTATATAGTGGCAGGTGGATATAATAAAATAAAATACATCTTAATATCTGTGCAATTTGATATCCTCAACACGATTCCCGTGATCCACATTCCTGTCTGCCTTCGATCAGAAAGGGCTTTACTTTTCCCTCTTCTGGGCCCCGCCTTGACTGCCT
This sequence comes from Avahi laniger, assembly GCA_963575035.1. NCBI lineage: Eukaryota > Metazoa > Chordata > Mammalia > Primates > Indriidae > Avahi > Avahi laniger. The sequence continues at coordinate 15,488 of CAUYSK010076843.1, forward strand.
TGACTTTCCTGCACAAGAAACATACACATGAAAGCTAAAAAGAAGTGCTCTTTACTTAAAGTTTTTGATAATTCTTAATATATCGAGACCATACAGAAGAAAAGTTGAAAGAAATTCACACAGATCACTTACGCATAGTCTCACACACAGACTCAGATTCATACATCCAACAGGCATTGTTTTCCCTCCTTTATCTGCCTTTGCTCTTTGATGGCTTATGAACGTCTGAGAATTTACTGGTCAACTTACCAAGAATTCCCAGATGTCTTATATATTAATATGATACTGCTTCCCATTTAAGACCACCCCATCTAGCATTGAATTATGTCTTTATTATTCTAAAAGAGAATCTAAATCCTTCCATATTTTGGATTAGATTCTAAAGTTTTAGTCAATTAATTTGATGCTCCAAAATATTACAGCTAATCACTCATTTCTCTTTCCTAACATCAGCCCTGGCAAGGTGAATGGGCAGAGGGTGGGGCATGAGTAATGCCAGGGCTGTTGTCCTTCAAATTGTATAGGCAGCTGCTTCTTTTTATAATACCTGTAGGTGCTGTATTCTTTTAAAATGTAGCATGGCAACAATGGATTAAATACTTTTGCAACACAGTTTTATTATGGTTTTATTTTTTAATTCAATTTACCCCCATATGGAAAAGTTGTATAATATAAAGAACTGACTAGGTTTCCAATGGAATGTTTTGTTTTGTTGTCATTTTTAACAGTAACCTCAATAAGGACACTTCAAATAAATGTGCTGTCTGGTAGTACAGTTCAGTCTGCATTTGATGTTTGATAGCTCTGAGAGCTGCTTTTATTAGTACTTTGTACTCTTTCCTCTCAGGCCTCATTATCACCTGGATTTTGACTGCTCACAGTAAAAACCTTTTTCTTAATTCTACTGCAGCAGAGTTTTGGTTTGTTTTTATGCCACATCTGAAGTTATTAATAGACATTTTAATTAAGTAACATGAACATCATGGGCGGTGAAGGTTTGTAGCTCTCATACTTTCTTTTTGCATTGGTCATTTATTCTTTTTTTTTTATTTCAGCATATTATGGGGGTACAGATGTTTAGGTTACATATGTTGCCCTTGCTCCCCCCCCCAAGTCCGAGTGGTCATTTATTCTTTGTTTCAGGAAGGTTGCTATAAGACAGAATACTCTTTATAAGTACAATAGTAGTCTCTTTTGTCTAATTCAATCCAGTTTGTATATTGAAATCTTTCTATACTCTTTCTGAGTATATTTTTATACTTTCTATGTCCATTCTTGAAGACCTTTAATTCCCCACACATTCCTTAATGTATAGCCTTTATAACATATTTTTTGAGTTACAAAAAGTGATCTTATACTTTTCTTTTCTTTTAACATATATTAAGATTTCAATGCAGTCTCATTTTTACCCTATTGATGACTACCTGAAAATCTATAATTTAGAAACACTCTATGTATCTATCTCTCTCTTCTTTTCTTATAGGGGGAAAAGACCCAAATAGGATAAATGTCTAACTCAATTGAACAAGTGTCAATTTTTATCAACACTTTTTCCTAGTAATCTTTTTCACATGACCTTTAGTATAATATGTACATAATTTATCAACCACATATTAACTCAAAATTATATTCCTTTCCTTCACAGTATGTATATATTTTATGACGTAAAACTGGGACATCCCTGAGCTTAAGGTAAATAGCAACATTGCTTCTATTTAATACAAGAAAATGACACATAAAACAGGTAAATTTTATAATTTACTAAGAAGTAAAAAAAAATGATTTTTCTTTCCTTATTTTAAAATAATTTTTAAAAGAAACAACAAGATTTTCCAACATTGAGATAATAATTAGGGATAAATTAGATACATCTACATTGTATAGAATTTTGGGGAAAATCATATGGTTTTGAATAACAGGGTACAGAATTATTTTTTCTGCATGATGCTAATTAAACACTTTGAAGATTATACCCAGACAAAAACAGTTAATACTGTCTTTGCAAAACATATGTGTGCAAAAGAATAAAATATGCTGAAAAGATACACACTAGAATATTATTTTCTTTATTTGTAAGGAGTAAGATAGAATAATAAAAGGAAACTTTATCTCTGAAAGTCTAATATAATTACATAATAATGTTATGACATGTGTAGTTTTTTGAAATAATTTACTCATTAATAACTGAAGTAGATATACTAACCAATTTCTACCACTTAGAATATTTCTTTTATTTTATTCTTAAAATTTTCTGCATTTTTAAAATGTCAAAAATTAAGTAGAATTAGTATAAATGTAGTATTTAATATTTAAAAGCCGGGGACTTTATTTTTGTTATGTACATACTCAATTGAAGTGTTTCTAAAGAAGGTGATATTATTTACCTAATCAAAGTATCTATATCTAATTAAAGGGGAATGAGAAAGCTAAATCTAAAATGAAATTGAAATTTATATTAATTTAAATTTAAAATTTGTAGATAATATTAAAATGAACAATAAATGTTAGTACATAGACATACAAAGTTTAAATTTGAAAATATAAATAACATAAGCCAAGATGAATAAAGTTCTAAGTTGAATAACACAAGTATGTGCTACACACAGGTGAGTAGCTGAACTATCGACAGGAAAGTAAAAGAGATAGTTTTGTTAAAGGAAGTTTTGTTTTGTTTTTTAGAAACAAATTCTTTCAAAATAAATACAAGAAATCTAATTAAAATGTAAGGAAATTCAAATGAAACAAAATCTTACTGTATTCTTATGCAGAGGAGGAGAGTGTGTGTGTTTATGAACTGAAGTTTTATTCATATTCTCTCATAAGTCATCAATTACCTTCTTTAAGGTACAGCAAAATGTCACTTAATTTTTATTAAAATACCTGAAATTATGAATAGGTATTAGTAAATTTATCTTTATAAATAATTTTGTCTTTATGTTCACTGGAATCATGATTGGGTTCTTATTCCAACATTGCATATGTATGTAGAAAAGGCTCAATTACTGCAGCAATATTATACCTACACCCATAAATACGTACACATCTACTGTAGAACCAGACATAATGATGTCAGGAAAAAGCAATGAAATTATCAAAACCAATGGTGGCTTTCAGCAGATGATAATTTCAACTTTATATTTTCATCATAGCTGTGCCTAATGGTTTTAAGCCTGATCTTATAATGAATCATAGAAACAATAACAATAACAAAAACAACAACAAGTGCTAGTGGATTATGTTTCCCATTCACCAGTGAAACTAAACTTGAAAGCTTAATTTATTTTTAATAGATTTCTATGAAATACAGAGAGACTGAGAAAAGTCTGTACATAAGGTAGCCTCTGGAATTTTTCATAATTAAAAAATAATCATGATATAGGAACAAACCTAACTAAAGGGAACTACAATTATGAAAACAGAATGAAAATGTACACAAACCCTTTCCAAAATAATTAAATGTATAGTCTAGATCCTTGCAATTTTTCAATGAGACTGATGGCATAATCTTCTAAGAGATATACTTTTGTATAATTTTTTATAAATCTTCATAAAATAAGTCTAAATGGAATCTTGTAGTTTGCCAATAACATACTTGCTTGCTAATTAAAAAACTAAAGATTCAACTTTGCAAATACTCACCTTTTCAAAATGAGTAATAATTTGTTTTCAGACACATAAGGCATGCTCAATTTAACTTACTATGTCTATAAGGTGAATAAATGTACATTAAAATATTAAGGAAACGTTTAAAGGAGTCTATAGATGTTGAAACTACAAATATTAACAAAGGAAACTACATGTATATTATAAAAATAAAAATCGAACTACCTTGATTTTGGTTCTAAATACAATGTCTACTTCTGCGCTTAAATTTCTCTCTGTTTATATCGGCTTCAAAAAGGATTTTGGTCTCATCTTTGCTGCTGTCTGTGGGGGTCTGCCAACTTAGGGGAGTTCACAAGACCGGTTGGCACTTGCAATATCTTCTCTTAGTTTGGAATAAACATTTCTGTCTGGATTTAGTTTAAAAAAGAAAAATTGAAAGAAATTATACTATTTCGGCATCTTAAGACAAGTATTGCCATTTATTTTTATAATAGAAAAGTGTGCATACCATGAACAGAGTCTTTTCGAAATATGTATTAGTATATTATACAAACTTCAGCATTCCTGTTTTACACCTGGGAAAACTGAAAAGTGATTTCAGTGATTTGCCTGAAGTCATGCAATAAATTAAAGATAGTATGCAAGTCAAAAATTATCCTTCTGGAAGTTTAAAATGAGAGACATTAGTAATGAAAGCAAAAGACAGGGACAGTGAATAAATATTTATCAAATACAAATGTAAGCTGGTAAATTCTTATAAGATTGGAAGAGGAATCTGAAACTTGCTTGATATGTATTTAATGTGGAGTGTGAACAGCAAACCCGTAATAGAAACATTGCAGAAGAAAATTGAAAACTGAACATAAGAGTTTTAGAAATCAGACTAGAGAAAGACTATGGACATGGACTTTCCTGACAAACAGGAGATATGAAGACAATACTCAGAGGAATTCAAATGAGAAAATTTTTTTAAAAGTTTCAGAAAACACATTGCCATTTAACCTTTGCTAAAAATGTTTTTCAGACCTTGCTTTATGCTATTCGATGATTATTCCTTAATATTTCAGTTTGTAAATTAAATTCTGTGTCTAACTTGTTAGCACATTCTGTAAACTTTGCACCATATTTCACAATATATAGGTTTTTAAGTGCAATGTGTGCATAACATGGAAACCTTCCATTAGTAATTACCAGGAGATGAATAAAAATGGAAAGAAAAATCATCCACAGAAATAGAATGCGATAAACATTTTTGTTTGACTGGAACCAGAAGTTTACTTGTGAATTTTTAATATTTATTTATATGGTTATGTAGTCACTTTATCTGATGAGTGAACCAGTTTTCCCAATTTTCATAAGAATGAGACAAATATATTCTTCTATACCAATTTTTAATAAGCCCCTTAAAGTCTTGACACAGTTTCACAAAAAGTACTCAAAAATAACTCGACTGTTCCATATAAGGCTTATGCCCTGTTTTAAAGTATGAAAAATTAAAAGGGTATTGTTAACCCATAGCAGATAAATTAATAATGATAGAGTCAAAGTTTATGCTAATAATAACTTTGTTTATTTTCTGAGACAATTTGTATCACCTTAAATTATACCTTATTAGGACATTACCAATGTTATCAGGTCAAGATTGTTCCCTAAGAGTAATTAAGTGTTATATTCTAAGGTGTATCATATGTATATTTTTAAAATATTATCTTCAAAATTAGCTTTGCTGTACTAAATTTTTACTGCAACATACAACCCTTTTTTGCTCATTATGTGACAAAATTCCAATTTCCAAGACCAAAGGTTAACCTGGTAACAGCACAAACTCTTTAGAGATGAAGTTGTTTTAGTACTGTATTAGTAATGAAAACTAATATAAATAACATAGAAAACTAAAATAACATAGAAAATTAAAATAAATGAAATAATAATAAATTGCACTAACAAGGTCAATAACTACTCAGAAGTTATTTTTATTTTTTCCAGCTTTATGGAAGTATGACTGAAAAATAAAGATTTATGTATTTAAGGTATACGTGTAGATTTCATGTGCATATACATTGTGGATGATTAATACAAACAAGGTAATGAACATATCGATGACCTCACACAGTTTACCTGTGTGCGCATGCGCATGTGTGTGTGTCTGTGTGTGTGTGTGTAGTGAGAACACTTAACCATCTACTCTCTCAGCAAGTTTTTAGTATACAACACATTATTATTAAATATAGTCACCATGCCATACATTAGATTTTCAGAACTTACTTCTTTTATAACTCAAATTGTACCCTGTGACCAAATTATACTTATCCCCAGTCCCTGGAAACCACAATTCTACTGTTTCTGTGAGTTCAACTTTTTGAGATTCCATGTATAAGTAGTATTATACAGTATTGGTCTTTCTGTGCCTGGATTATTTCACTCACCATAATGTCCCATGGGCTCATTCACTCATTCACGTTGGCACAAATAGCATATATATTATGTGTATTTGCGTATATTACACATATCATATACATTATACATTATATGTATATACTCTTCTCTATTTTTTATCCATTCACCCATCGGTGGACACTGAGATTGTTTCTATATCTTGGCTATTGTGAGTTCTGTTTCAATGAACACTAGAGCGCAGATATCACTTTTAGATAATGATTTTATTTGGATATATACCTATCAGCGAAAATGCTGGATCATAAGATACTTCTATTTTTAATTATTTTGAGGAGACTTCATACCATTTTCCACAATGGCTGTAACAATTTATATTCCCATCAACAGGGTATAAGGATCTCTTTTCCCTACATCCTTGTCTCTTGAACTTTTGATAATAACCATACTAACAGATACGGAGCGATATTTCGATGTGGTTTAAATTTGCATTTCCCTGATGATTAGTGATATTGAGCACCTTTTTATATACCTCTTGTCCATTTGTATGTCTTTTTTAGAAAAATGTCGATTCAGGTTCTTTGTCCATTTTTAAATCAGGTTATTTGTATTTGTACTATTGAATTGTATGAGTCTCTTATTAATTTTGGATATAAAACTCTTACCAGATACATGGTTCACAGTTTTTTTCCCATTGAGTAGATCTCCTTTTTATTTGTTGATTATTTTCTCTGCTGTGCAGATTTTTCGTTTGATGTAATCTCATTTGTCTATTTTTGCTTTTGCTGCCTACAGTTTTCTTTTCTTATCTAAAAATATTACTAAGATCAATATCAAAGAGCTTTTACTTTATGTTTTTACTTGTGAGTTTTATGGTTTCAGGTCTTATGTCTAAGTCTTCAATCTATTTTGAGTGGATTTTTGGGTATGGTGTAGAATAGGAGTCCAAGCATTCATTTGCATATGGATATTCAGTTTTCCAGAACCATTTATTGAAGAGATTATCCTCTCTCCAGTGTGCATACCTGGCAGCTTTGCCAAAGATTAATTGATAGGATATGTGTTGGTTCCTTTCTGGGCTCTTTATTTTGTTTCATAAGTCTCTATCTCTGTTTATATGCTCATATCTACTGATTTGATTATTATAGCTTTGCAATTTAATTTGAAATCAGAGGATGAGCAGCTGTGTTCTTCTTTCTTGAGGTTGTTTTAGCGATTTGGGGTTTTATATGGTTTCATGTAAATTTCAGAATTTTTTTCTCTATATCTGTGAAAAACGCCATTGGAATTTTGATAGAGATTGCATTAAATATGTATATCACTTTGGGTAATATGAATATTTTAATAATATTAAATCTTCCAATCCATGAACATGGGGATAGCTTTCCATTTATTTGGGTCTTCTTTAATTTCTTTCAATAACATTTTATAATTTTCAGTGTGTAGAGATTCATCTCCTTGGTAAAATTTATTCCAATGTATTTTTTTATTCTATTTTAGATGGGTATTTTCTTTTTTAAATTGTTTTTTGGATAGGCTGTTGTTGTTGTTTATAAACACAACTGATTTTTGCATGTTGATTTTGCATCCTGCAACTTCACTGATGTTCATTTATCTGTTCATTTACCATCATATCAGTTCTTACAGATATACTTATCTCTTAACAGGTTACTGTAACTGTTATTGGTTTTGATAGATTTGTCTATTGGGCTTCATACTAGAGTTATGAGTGGACTGGTCACTCAAATTTTAGTTTTAGAGTACTCTGGGTTTGTCCATGTAGTTATTTTTACCAGTGGATTTTATACCTTCATTTTTTTCTTTTTTGGATGATAGTGCATTTTTTTCTTTCATATTAAAGAATTATCTTTAACATTTCTTGTAACATGAGTCTTGTGGTGGTGAATTTTCTCAACTTTTGTTTGTCTGGGAAAGATTTTATCTTTCTTTCATATTTGAAGAAAAACTTTGCTGGATGCAATGTTATTGGAAGGCAGGGGTTTTTGTGTGTGTGTGTGTGTTTTTCATTTCAGCACTTTAAAAATGTCATTCCACTCCCTATTGGCCCATATGGTTTCGGTCAAGAAGTCTATTGACAGATGAATTGGAGCTCCTTTATATGTTATTTACTTCTTTTCTCTTGCTGTGTTTATGATTCTTTCTTTGTCCTTGACCTTTGAGATTTATCTAATGTGGGTCAAATTTGTCTGGTGTTCTCTGACCTTTCCGTACCCGATAATATTTATATCTTTCTTGAGTTTTGGAAAGTTTTCTGTTATTATTTCTTTAAGTAAGCTTTCTACCCCTTGCTCTTGCTCATATTTCTCTTGAACACACCTAACTCTTAGATTTGATCTTTTGAAGAAATTTTCTAAACCTTATAGGCTATCTTTGCTTCTTTTATTCTTTTTTTCATTTTTCTCCTCTTACTGTGTATTTCCAAATAGTCAATCTGTGAGATCACTGATTCTTTTCTCTCCGTGATTCATTCTGCTATTGAGAGCCTCTAATTAATTTCTTAGTTCAACAGATATATTTCTAAGTCCCAAGATTTCTGTTTGACATTTTTTATTTTAATCTCTTTGTTATATTTCTCTGATAAATTTCTGAATTGCTTTTCTATGTTATCTTGGAGATCACTGAGTTTCCTTAAAACTACTATTTTTGAATTTTTAGAGAGCTTATGCATTGCTGTCTTAGGAGGTCAGTCACTGGTTTCTTGTTTTATCCAATTGGAGAGTTCAGGGTTCCTTGTTTGTTGTTGTTTCTTGTGGATATATGTCTATGTCTTTGCACTGAAAGATTAGTTATTTATTTCAGTCTTCTCTGTCTGGCTTGTTTTTGTTTTTATTGGTGATATTTGCTTAGAGGTTCTTTAGTGCTAGTTCATTGACTCCTTTTCAGCTCTAGGTGACACCTTAAACCCTGGTTTACTTCAACTCTAGTAAATGATTGGAATGTTGCCCTTCTCAAATGCAAGAAGTCCCAAAGTAGATATCCCAGCAGTGTGGAAAAACTGGCTATGGGTTTGTGCCCAGGGGACCTGTGATATGAATCTATTAAAGTGTGGTGCTGCTGAACAGCCACTCTGATGTGGTATCTCTTTCAGCCTGGTTACTGAGTACAACTTCCAGGGGTGGGGATGGTAGTCCCCCTTTCCCTCTTTGTCTTTGCCTGTTCTCAGGGATATTGCTTCCTTCAGGTACTCACAATGCTTCACATGGTTTAAGACAGAGACAGATCTCCTGCCAGGGAACTCAAGATGGGGAGGAATCTTGTTTTCCACTTTGATCTCACTTTTTCCAGTGTAGAAACAGTGAGTTGGGGAAAAATTTTCAATACTTTTGGTGCCAAGTGGAATGGGGGAGGCTTGCCATGGATGTGAAAACTTGATTCTCTTACCATTTTCTTGATCTTTTTTAATTTCTCTGTGGTCCCAGGACCTGCCTCATCTTTATATTTGAGTTCTGGGATACTTATCGTGATAATCTCAGTGCTGTACATTTAGGTGTTTTTTTTGGGGGGGAGAGGTCAGGGAGTAAAGCCAGTTTTCTTCTATGCCACCGTTTTGTAACTGAAAGTCTCTGCTTTTATATGTTTTCATGTTGCTAATTATTTCAGCTTGAAGAACTCCTTTTAACAATTATTTTAAAGCAGGTGTAATGATGATAAACTCCCTCAGCTTTTTTTTGGTTTGGGAAAGTCTTTAATCTCTTTCATCTCTGAAAGACACAGCTTTGTCAAGTAAAGTACACTTGGTTGACAGGTTTTTTTTTTCTTCAGCACTTTGAACATATCATCCCCTTTGAACATATCATCCCCATCCTCTTTACCAATTGGCTTCAGAAGTAAAACACTTTCAGCAGTCAGCCTGGTTAGGGATTTGAGGCTCTCTCAACCTTTTCTATGGATGTGTCAACTCCGTGCCTATTTTTCCCTCATGGAGAGTAGGAAATTTTTAAGATAGTAAGAATTTTCTCAATCCCACAAAATCAGGCTGGGTGTTAAAGCCTCCTGTTTCTTTTCCCTAGATTGGCACCTTATAATGCTAAAGTTTCTGTGCCTTCTCCCCATTCCAGAGAGTCAGGTGTCTGTGTGTACTTACAAGCTATCTCCAAATGTTCATTCTTCTTATCTGAGTAATGCATATGGGGAGCTTACTATGGGATACAAGATGAGGTGCATAGAGCATTGGGGTACCTGTGTGCCAGTTGAGTGATCCACAATTAAGGCATTCCAAGTGGCTTGTGGATGGACTTCCTGATGGAATCCATGAAGCAGTGAGTAGGATATGCACCCTTTGTTAAGCTTCAAGCCCTAATTTCTGTGAATCCCTGCTCTCTTCTTTCCTCCTAGACTCTCACAGACACTCAGCCCTGCTGATTCCCTCACATTCATTTGGAGTGACAAAAAGATGGGCCACTGGGAAGTGTCCTGCATGTGGGGGAAGTTAGGAGTTCACTAATTATATTGCCACTTTCCCCCATGGGATGAATTTTAGGCTGAGGTGGGCTTTACTGGCCATGAGCTGTTTTGCCTTGGGAGAGGAATGAGGCTGGTAAAGTAAACTATTCTTTCTACCCTCTTCAATGTGCTCCAACAGTATACTAGAACCTCCCCAATGTACTCCCAGACTCCCACAAAGGTATTCTCATCCATGGGAGGTTTTCAAATTTAGTGTACTGTGAGGAAATGAAAGTAGAAAACTCCTATTTCACTATCTTGCTGACATCACTCCCCAGGAGAATTTATCTTTAAAGGTGTCATTTGTTGTTTTATTTTGTTGTTGTTGATATGATTCTAAAGATACTCATTAAATAAGGATACCTACATATTAAATACTTTAGATAGGTTTAATATTATATGAAAAGGCTTAGCTTATGTAAAAATACAAATAGTGTATCAGCACAGTATTTTTCTTGAAGACATCTAACACTTTTGAAAGGAACTTTTCACTCATTCAACCCATTCATTATACTTTATCCAGAAAATTTTCTATTGTTATTAAATTTAGTTCTCTGGATGATTTCACATTAGAATAGAAGGTATAGCTCTGCAGATATTTACATAAAATTTTATGGTTGGATGTTATATATGATGACAAAAAAAATATATATCTTTAGAAGGACTCCTGGAGTGCTGAACCCCGAATTGTAGGATATGCTGTGCCTTAAGATTGGACAACCATTCCACTGATTGACACCTTCCTGCCTTCTTTCAGGTCTCAGTTTAAATGTTAACTTCTTGTTTAACTACTTCCCTGACTCTTCAAGTAAATCTAGGCCACCTATCCTGTGATTCCTTCACCGAGCCATATTTTATTTTTGTTTGTACAATTTATAGCACATATACTTACTATATTAAATATATTCTTTATAAATTCACTAATTTCTGTTTTATCATCAACACAAATAACTTGTACAATTCTTAATATATGTTTTATGAATAAAAAATTAATAAATGAACATAAATTCAGTCTGACATTTAAAGAATTATATAATATTGTCTTTGAAAGGGATTTGTAGCAGAGATCTAGCTAACCACCTCTACAATGGTTGATTCTGCTCTTAAACATCTCTGTCAGGTAAGGGTTGAACTAGTTTTTATTTGAACATCTCCTGTAATTGGACATGTATTAACTCTAGATACAACCCTGTGCATTATTACACAGATTTCATAGCGCCATACTGTCATAGTTCAGTATTTCCTATTTCAAGCTTAACTCATCCTTATTTAATGTTCATATATTTACCTTAACTTCATGGCTTTAGCTATATAGGAAAATGCATTCTATCTTCCACAAGAAAACTTTCAAATATTTGAGAACTTCTATCATGTTTCCCCTGAGTATTATCATATCTGGGAATAACATTTGCACTTCTTTCGACCATTTCTTTTTAAAATTGGGTCTATGATCTTTCATATCTATGATTTTTCATATCCTGGTCACATTTATTGAATGAGTTCAACTTCAATTGAATTCCTATTAATAAAATGTGGTTTCCTAAGATGTTAATCATGTGTTGACTGAATAGTAAAAAGCAATGAAGAAAGACAAATGCAATAGACACTTGTGATGCACCAACCTTATCCCCCCAAATTGTTTGATTTAGTACAGGTATGGTGCAAAATTCTTGGTATCATTTTCAGCATCCCACACTAAATGAATGTAGGAAGGTCTTTTGTTTTGCTTTTTCAGAGGCTCAAGTACCACCAGCTGTATGCAAGTGCAACTCAGAAGTTCAGAGGAGTTAACCAGTGGGGAATGAGAGTTTATTAGTAAATGTTCAATCCTCTTCTTTCTCTGAAGGAAGAATTCTGAGGATTTTCTTATTGCCTATGTTGTAACCAGATCATTACCATGCTTTGATTTATGGGCTTTCCCTATCTTGTTCTCAATTTCCCCATTGTCTTACTTCTGATATCTTGGGTAACCTTCCAAATAAACAATGATATACAAGTCATTGTCTCATTGTATGTTTTCGAAGGAGTCCATACTAAGATCTATGCAATTCTAAATCACTATATTTGTGTTATTACCACTGACATATTCTGATATTTTTTATAAAATCAAAAATATTAAAATACCATTGACTTACTCCAAAGACATTTAAATTCATTTCATATGCTTTATTAAGTTATGATAAAGTTTTCTTTCAATATATATTTTCTTTCTGAATGGACTAGATTCTCAGATCTATCTCTGAAATATATAATTTTGTGTCAAGCTTATCCCAATAACATATCAAGATAATTAAAGGCATCCTTCTGCTATCAAACATATTACCTATCTTTCTGCCTTTGTGTATTCCTCAGATGATCTAAACACTGCTATTATGGCATTTATCAAGTGATTAAAGAAGACATTGAATAAGAAATAACCAAGGACAAAACAAGTTTTTATTTCTCAGGTATGGTTGTTCTAATTTAATCTACTTAATATTCATCTAATGTTTTTCTGGAATACTAAGTTATCTCATTAATTCTTTTTCTTAATCATATGATATGTGTTATTTCATTTTAGAGAGGAATACAGTGATTCATAGATAAATAAATCTAAATCTAATTAAGTATATGTCCAAATCCATGTAATAATATGTGGTAGAACTGAGATGATTTTACTTCCCAAACCAATGCTTTTTAAATCTAATTTTATCCAAATAATAAAATGTTCAGAATTATATTTTTATCATCAAATACTTTATTTTCTTTAACATATGTTTGAATTTTCACTCTGCTAAAAAGGAAACTATGGGTCATCTGACAAAACATGCACTTAAAAGGGAAGGATATCACAAGTTAATATCTTTCAACTTAGAGATTGCATGCTAAAGGTTTTTTTTTTAAATATGTATATAATTTCTGCATCTACATTCACAAAATATGACTTCTGAAAACAGATTTTTAAAAAAGTTCTCATTTAAAAATGCGATCTTTCCACTAGTTGGTTGGGTATAATTAAGAAGAGTGTTTTTGAATGAATAAAAAAAATTTTATTATCCCAATGATATAAATCTGTAAAGAAATATCATCACATAAATTCTTTCTTATTTGGACACGTTAGACTTTAGTCTCATTTCCATTTTCATATTGTGTTAAAAAACTTTGATTTTCAAATTAATTTTATTAAGTTATTATTTTAAAATGATTTGTCTATCTTTGTAAAAATCCTTATTGACATTTCCACTGTTTCAATAGCTATATTGACAAGGAATTTCTAGCTTTATGCATAAATAGCTTTGACTTGCTTTTGTCAGATTTATTTTATTTTATATATCACTGAAGTTAAAAAGTCACTTGAAAATAAAGCTGATATTTATCTCTCTTTATTTTTTTCATAATAAGTGATAAACCCTTTTTTTTTTGGTTTAATATACAGAATTTTTTCTTTTCAGAATATTAACCTACAGATGTTTAAGTTATGTATGTTGTCCTTGTCCCCGCTCCCCCCCAAGTCTGAGCTTCCAGCGTGTCCATCCCCCAGGAGGTGTGCCTCACACTCATTGTTTGTGCATATACCTGTCCCCTCCTCCCCCATCCCCCATCCCCCTGCCCAACATCCAATAAATATTATTCTTATATGTGCACTTAACTGTTGATCAGTTAATACCAATTTGAGGTAAGTACATGTGGTGCTTGTTTTTCAATTCTTGGGATACCTCACTTAGTAGAATGTGTTCCAGTTCTATCCAGGAGAATACAAGAGGCGCTATATCACCATTGTTTCTTAAAGCTGAATAGTACTCCATGGTATACATATACCACAGTTTGTTAATCCACTCATGTATTAATGGACATTGTGTTGTTTCCACATCTTCTCAACTGTGAATTGTGCTGCTATGAACATTCAAGTGCAGGTGTCTTTTTCATAGAGCAACTTTTGTACTTTTGGGTAGATGCCCAGTACTGGGATTCCTGAATCAAATGGTAGTTCTACTTGTATCTCTTTAAGGTATCTCCATATTGCTTTCCACAGAGGTTGCACTAGTTTGCAGTCCCACCTGCAGTGTATGAGTGTTCCTATCTCTCCACATCCATGTAAACATTTATTGTTTTGGGACTTTTTGATAAAGGCCAGCCTCATTGGAGATAAGTGATATCTCATTGTGGTTTTGATTTGCATTTCCCTGATGATTAGAAATGTTGAGCATTTTTTCATATGTTTTTTGGTCATTTTTCTGTCTTCTGAAAAATTTCTGTTCATGTCCTTTGCCCACTTTTTGATAGGGTTGTTTGATTTTTTCTTGTTGATTTTCCTGAGTTCTAAGTAGATTCTAGTTATCAGCCCTCTGTAGGATTTGTAGGATGCAAAAATTTTCTCCTATTCTGTGGGTTGCCTATTTGCTCTTGTGACAGTTTCTTTGGCTGTGCAGAAGCTTTTTAATTTAATCAGGTCCCATTTATTTATTTTGGTTGTTGCTGTGATTGCCTTTGGGGTCTTCTTCATAAATTCTTTGCCTAGGCCAATGTCTAGAAGAGTATTTCCAACATCTTCCTCTGGAATTCTAATAGTTTCACACCTTAGGTTTAAATCTGTTATCCAGCATTAGTTGATTTTTGTGAGCAGTGAAAGGTGTGGATTCTGCTTCAGTCTTCTACCTGTGGCTATCCAGTTTTCCCAGCACCATTTATTGAATAAGGATTCTTTTCTCCAGTGTGTGTTTTTCTCTGCTTTGTCAAGATTAGGTGGCTATATCCATTCATTTATTTACCAAATATATTCTGAGCTCCTCCTCTGAGTCATACTTGGCTTGAGGTTCTAGGAATACAGAACTCTCAAGGAGCTCATAGGCAAGTGGACATACAGATACAGATAGAGAAATGTTTAATGTGAAATAGTGATTGAGTGATGCTTATAGTGCTCTAGGTCACCAATCCTACTCGTGTCGGGGGAAGGTAAGTATTTGCTTGCTAGAGAAGGTGGCACCTGAGCTGACTTTTGAAGAATCAGTAAGAGTCAGTAGGGTGAAATATGTAGTAAGATGAAATATGTGGGATGAGCATTCCAGTAGAGGGACATACAGAAGCAAAGCAGCAGGGAATCAAGAGAAAGCATAGCACTTTCAGAGTTTCAAGAAAATCTGTCAAGTTAGAATATAGGAAAAAGGGAGAAGGCAGTGGCAAGAGAAATATATCCATATCCTAAATCTCTCCTTAGCAATGTAAATGAAAAATGTTTAACAATAACAAAATGGAAAATATTCAACAGATATTTTTAGATCAAGTTCAGCATTATTTATCAAACCAGCTTCATAATTCTTCAGTAGTAGATATGTTATCTGGTTTCTAATATTCTTTCCTTATATGTCTCTATTTTGATTTCATGCTGAAGATGAAAAAGGTATTGAACTCAAATGTCAATAGAGGGTGATAAGAGTTTCAGAACTTTGAGAAATAGTCAATATCCAGGAAGTAACAAGATATCTTTAAATGGACAGTTTGACAGACTATTTTTGTTATGTAGTTGGCTTATATCTTTTTTTTTTCAAATCACAAATTGTTTTAACTAAGTAATATTAGACTTCATGAAAGGTATTAGGACAGTAGATAGGAGATGTAGATAGAGGATACAGAAAATTAATTGGTCAGTAATAAACAAAATACATGAAAAAATTAGATTTAAGACAATATAAATGATTATTTTTCTTATTCTAATTTTTATTTTTTAAATGTATATGTTTTATTTTCATTATCAGAAAATAATTATTTTATGGGAAAATTGTGAATTTGTTTGAGGTCTTACAGCACAATGAAATAGCAAAATGTCAAGAAGTGCCTGTTTTTAAAGCTCAGAAGTGGTAATGCTACAGAGCTCTAAATGGCTCAAAATGAACAGCGTTACGTAACAAGCAGATGAGGATAAGTCTGACAAGAATGTCAAGTTCTCATAGTGCAAAGAGCATAACAGTACAACTTCCCATTTAGGAAGGTTATTTTTGGGTTTCATTTTTTGTGTCTCATAAACTTTTGTTTTCAAATTCTAGTCAAAACATAGATCCCTTAACTTTATCTTTGGGTGAAATGATGAAATAAAATATATCTTGACAATATGTGCATGTCTATTATTTGATATTTATGGAAGCATGGATTTTATGGATAATAATTGAGGTGATAGTTTTGGCCTTAATAAGCTTAGATCCTTTCTCACCTTTGAAACTACCTCAAAAGGAGGAGAGATTTTTTTTCCCCCTTTGGTAAAATAAGGGAACAGCTGTGTAGGGATTGATTGCTCCATACCTCAAAATATGTAAAGAAAGACTGCTAAGTACAGCAAAATTTAGACTAGAGTGAAAAAAAGATGCCAAGAAACAATACATATTTCTGCTGCTTTTATAGGGCAGAATCAGCTGACCATTATCTTCTCTAAGGTAGGTATCTTACCACAAAGAGCAAAAATGCCCAAGGATCTCTTTCTAATGATAAAGGTACATATTTAATGACATCTATTAATATCTAATGTTAGATATGGAATGTAAATAAAGGTGATCTAATATATGCATAATTGATGTCTTTGGTGAAGAGAACAGAAGATTAAACAATTTCAAAGATATGACTCAGAAAATCTTTTCCAATTAAGAAAAGATTCAATGTTATTGATCAAATGGGCTCACTATGTTTCAGGAATATTGTTACATAATAATAATAAACATCACATATTGGCAATT
This sequence comes from Avahi laniger, assembly GCA_963575035.1. NCBI lineage: Eukaryota > Metazoa > Chordata > Mammalia > Primates > Indriidae > Avahi > Avahi laniger. The sequence continues at coordinate 32,653 of CAUYSK010076843.1, forward strand.
AATAAAAAGAGTAATGGCACCAAGGGTCTATTAGAGTGTGAGGAAAGGATACTTTCAATCTCTACTGATGGGAATATAAAATTATAGCATTTCTAGAGGGTTATTTGAAATTATATATCAACAGTACATTTTATTGACTGTACTTATTTATTGTTACTTGACTCAGAATTTGAAAACTGGAATAATGAGTGTGACAGCAGTAGGTTGGAGTGAGCATCCTCAAAGTCTGTAACATGGCCAAGTACTTTGATTATACATGGTTCTATTTATTAAAGAGTCATCCCAAATATTGTGAGATGTATTGTTACAGGAAGTTGTTTGCCTTCCCCTAAAAGTATTTTTAGAGCAGTTACTTTCTTACCTATTAACTTAATTTCTTGGAATTGAAACTAATTACATAATAGAATACTCATTATGAGACAGTTAAAATTATGCTTACCACATCACTTTTAAATAATATAAAATTGAAAACAAGAACTTCTTAAAGTCCAATATTGTAGGGTAGGAAATATTGGAATATCTATGTATCATTATTTTAATAAGTGGTTATCTTTGGGTGGTGAGATTTAGTAAAATTTATGTTTCATTTTTCTTTCTTCTTGATTAATTCTGTTTCTTTATTTCTATACATGGGCACATATTAATAAAAGGTGAAATTTTCAGAGTGGGAGAATATAGTCTGCTAGGCCTACAATCAATCCCTAGGACATGACCAATAAAAGCCCAAAATGTACAAGCTAAAAAGAAACTTAAGGGGAATGATAAACAAAGTTACTTTGATAAGGTGGCAAGTGTAGGATTAGTAGAAAGGGCAGATTTAGACTCTAATACTCGATTTTGTTCTGGGAATTTTACTGTTTGTTTAGTGTAACTCAAATTATAACCATTATTACTGAGCTATCAGATTCATATCAATTTTTAGACAATTATATATTTTATAGTTCAGTAAATTGCTGTCGATATATCTATGTGTCTACATTTCTGTAAGGTAAAAACAGCATATTATTGCACATGTCAAGATTGATTATGTATATTTGCATACATATGTACACATACATATATATAGTTAAATTAATTTCTAGAAACAATTATATAACCAGGAGGCTGTTAAATGCATGAGGTTCTAGCAAGATTATCTTAACAGCACTTTATTCCTTAAGTAAAGTATAACTCAAAAATATATCACTTCTGAGAATAAAGATAAAAAATATAGTGTCACCCAGGTAGGCCATTACTGTTATAGGTCTAAAATACTTCTCTAAGTCAATCCAGAAGCTTCAGATCACTCATAAACTTGTCTTTGTATTATTTCCATTATTCTGGAATTGTCACAGAGTATAATCTCATTTATTTATGTCATTTTAATACAATGCCTTGAACACTGTGACAATGGATAATTTTTGTTGGATGAATGAATTAATTGTCCTAGAAACTTTGTTGTGTAACAGAGCAAGAGTTTGAGAATATGACAGAGCTTGTTTTGAATCCAGGCTCTCCTCTTTGAGTAGTTAGTTAACTTTCTTGAGGCTCTGATACATCAACTCTAAAATGGAGGTTTTGGCTTCTGCATAAAGCCAATTTGAGGATTAAATAATATCACAAATACCAGAAGAAAATCAGTGGTGATAACAACATTTCTTGATTTGTAGCATTGCACCTTGCTTGGTCAGTAAGTGCAGGATGTTTTGCAGCTCCTTGTGATGCTGGTGCATTTGAATGGTACATACTGGATTTCATGAGACTTAATAACTAGATATAAACTGTGGAGTGGGGGGGATCTTTAAATATTGGAGGCTTAGTCTTAATGACCTAACTATGGTGTTAACATTGTTCTGTAAAATTTAACCTATACTATATGAGACTGTCTTAGTTATTTCTGTTGATTTTCAGAAATAGAGAAACCATTTCTATCTACTTATATTTCAAAATATATACAACAAAATGCAGATAAAACTAAATGTGTTGTTCATCTGTAAAAAAAAAAAAAGAAGAAGGCATAGGGTAACACAGTGTTTTCTAAGTATGTTCTCTCTAACTTCTACATTCTGCTAAGCCCCTCTGGGTCTCTTTGGATGAGGCAAGAAGAAAAGCTGACAGGAGAAGATCTTAGCCCTACCCCACCTCAATCAGAACAGTTCCATTTTTATCTATTTTGTTTTGAGGGCTTGTATAAAAGATTATGTTTGCATAAATAATTCTACTGATAAAATCAGAAGCTACATATGTGGTGGCAAAAATCACTGTACCAACTGTGAGGAAATGGTGACGGTGATGATAAGTGATATTTGCATGGTACATTATAGTTTACTAGCAATGTTCACTTAGAGTACCTCATGTAATCATTGCAAAAAGACATAATGAAGTAGGGACCTTATTATGCTCATTTTGAAAATGATGAAAATTGAGACTCAGAGACTTTAAATGACTTATTCAAGCCATATGGCTAGTTGGTGGTAGAAGTGGGATTAAAACATACATGTTATAATGAAAAGAACTGGCTTTAAGAGCTGGCATTACCACTTATTATCTGTGTAATATTCAATAATTCTCATTCTCTTTTGTACTTACTTTCCTCATCTGTAAATGATTCAGACTAGAAGGTCTCCTCTTTTATCCAGTCACTATAATGGCATTCCATATTGTTTGAAGAAAAAGATTAAATGGTTTAAAAAAAAATTAAAACAGATGTCTTAGGTTAAATATCATTGGAAATCACCAGCTGATTTGATTATATTTGATTATAGCAAAAATGTCCATACTGTGTGCAGTGCTACACCATTTTAGCCATCATATACTGCTATTTTGTAGATACTGTATATGACTTACTGTAAAATTCATTGCAGCATAAAATGTCTCATGCAAGTACACACACATATGTGTGTACACACATACATAGGCACGTGCATCCCAGATGAAGATGCCACTTGCACAGCTGAAAATAATGGGTAGATAATGTGAGTGAGAGCCAGGATGACTGTTAATTGACATTGCAAAACTGTTAGGATTGTAATTGTGCAACTTGACACAAAGTACAATAGCAAAATGATAGTCAAACTCAAAAGCATAAGTTTAGTTTTTCCATTCTTGGGATACCTCACTTAGTAGAATACATTCCAGCTCTATCCAGGAGTATACAAAAGGTGCTATATCACCATTGTTTCTTAAAGTTGAATAGTACTCCATGGTATACATATACCACATTTTATTAATCCACTCATGTATTGATGGACACTTGGGTTGCTTTCACATCTTTGCAATTGTGAATTGTGCTGCTATAAACATTCGGGTGCAGGTGTCTCTCTTATACAGTATCATTTGTTCTTTTGGGTAGATGCCCAGTAATGGGATTGCAGGATCGAATGGTACTTCTACTTGTAACTCTTTAAGATATTTCCATATTGCTTTCCACAGAGGTTGCACTAGTTTGCAGCAACACGAACAGTGCATGAGTGTTCCTATCTCTCCGCATCGACGCCAACATTTATTGCTTTGGGACTTTTTGATAATGGCCAGTATCACTGGAGATAAGTGATATCTCATTGTGGTTTTAATTTGCATTTCCCTGATGATTAGAGATGTTGAGCATTTTTTCATATGTTTTTTGGCCATTATTCTTTTAAATAGGGATTTCTTTTTATTCTTGGAGAGAATTTAGAAAATATAAAAAAGTACAAATACATCTATGATACCATCATTCACAGAAAATACTATTGTTAATTCCTTTCTAGTTTGAGTACATTTTTCATTCTTACGTTTTGTCAGAATGAATATATAATTCTGTTTTCTGACTTGTTTCCCTTAGAATTTATTAAGCATTTAGGTTGTTTCCAATGTTACCTGATTATAAATAATGGCTTAGAGGATTTATTTCACATTAATCTTTATCTACAACTCTGATTTATTTCCTTTGAATAGATACTTGGAAGTATAAATATTAAACCAAAGGCTTTCCACAAAGGCTAAAACAATTTAGTCTCTTATCACTATGGCATGAGAATGCTTGTTTTGCCACTCCCTGCCAGTGTTGAATATTATTTTCTAAATTTCTGTGCCAATTTTGGAGTAAGAAAAAAAAATTCATTGTTTTGAAGTGAACCTTTTCATTACAATGAGACTGATTTTTTTTTTTTTCCATTTCTGTATTGGTCCATTGCATGTATTCTTATGTTAACTTGTTTTTTCCATTTAAATATTTTTTAAAGTGAGCTAAGATTTGCATAGAGTTAAACACATAAATTTTAAGTAGACTTTTTGAGAGACTATGAAAATGCATATACTTATTTAATCACATCACTATAAAGATATAAACTATTACCATCATCCCAGAAAATTCCCTTGTGCCCTTTTTTGCTCAATTCCTGTCCACAGATTCCCAGCCAGAGGCAACCACTGGTCTGATTTCTTTCACAATAGTTTTTCCTGTTTTAGAACTCCACGTAAATGGAATCATGCGGTATGTAACTCTTTTGTGACAAGCTTCATTAGTGCAAGATGATGTTTTTGAGGTTCATCTACGTGGTTGGGTTTATTAATAATTTATCCCATTTTATTACCAAATAGTATTTAATTATATAATATAACACAATTTGTTTATCCATTCTGGACATTTGGGTTTTGTTTTTTGTTTTTGTTTTTTTTGGGGGGGGGCTATTCTGTATAATACTGAAATGAACACTCTTATACTAAGTACATTTTTGGGTTTAAATCTGCCATTTTGCTATTTGTTTTCTGTTTGTTCCACTTGTTCTTTGTTCCTTTTTTAAACTAATTTCCTGTCTTCTTTTTGGATAAATATTTTCTTCTATTTCATTTTATCTATACCATTGGTTTATTAGCTGTATCTCTTTTTTGTTTTTTTCTAATGGTTGCTCTATGGGTTACAATATGTATCTTAAACTTATCACAAACTTCATATACTATTATTCTAGTTTATATTTCAAGTAAAATATTTAAATGAGTAAATTTCAATTTCCATGGTCCAATATCTGTATTATTATACATTTTACATCTACACCTGTTATAAACCCTGAAATATATCAATTAAAAAATTAAAATATCTTCTATGTTTGTGCACATATTTACTATCTCTGGCAATCTCTTTTCCTTTGTTTAGAACCCAGTTTCCATCTTATACCATTTTCCTTCTACCTAAAGAACTTCCTTTAATCAGGTGCAGACTTGCTGGTGACAAGGTCTCTTAACTTTTGTCTGTCTGAAAAAGTCTTTATTTTGAATGATATTTTCACTGGATATGGAATTATAGACTAATTTTTCCCTTAGTGGTTAAAAGATGTCATTCATTGTTGACTGGCTTTTTTTAAAAAAATCCAGCCTGAACATTTCTGTCTTATGATTAGATAATTAATCTATTCACATTTAATGTTATCTGTAGAGTTGAGTTGGATTTATGTCTGCCATTTTACTTTTTGTGTTCTGTGTCTTGCGTCCTTTAGTTTTCAAATGTTTTATTGTACCTAGTATATTTAAGGTACACAATATGATGTTATGGGATACTTACAGATAAAACAATTACTGTAGTGATACAAATTAACATATTCATCATCACACATAGCTACTTATTTTTAGATTTATGTTGTAAGAGCATCTAAAATCTGCTAATTTAACATGATTCCCATATACACTACGAATTGTTCTTTTTTATTTAACTCTACTTCCTGTGAGTGCTTTCTTTTCATTGAGAATTCACTTAATACTGCTTTCTAGTATAATGTTTTGATTATTTTAATGATTTTTTCATTAGATATTTTTAGTTACAGTTTTTAATGTTTACTCTGGGCTTACCATATACATCTGATAAGAATCTGTGTCACATTCATACTAATTTAATACCAGTGAGATACGGAAATGTTACTCTCACATAGTTCTATTTCCTCTTTTTCCTTTTTGTACTATTATTTTTATACTGTACATATTAAATCTATATATGCAATGAAACCAGCAATATATTGAAATAATTATTCCTATATATAATTTTATGTCTTTTAAAGTAGCTGAGAGAAGATAGGAGAGCAATTATATATTGGTAAATTTTGTTGTTGTAACCTTATTTACCATCGTTGTTTATCTTCCTTTGTTCCTGTGGATTTCAGTAACCATCTAATGTAAACTTCCTACTCCCATATAGCTTTGCTCCTACCCACCTTATTTGTGTGGTTATTGTCACAAATTATATTTACGTATGTTATAGGCTTAACGACACAACTAGATACACATTGTATTGCATAATTCCATTTTAAATCTTCCAAGAAGAAAAATGAAGAACTATGCATTGATACTATCTTTTATAGTTGTTTGATTACCTTTACTGATGCTTCCTTCTCCCCCCACGTGGATTAGGATTCAATTTGTGGCCACTTGGTTTTAGACTGAAGAATTACCTTTAACAGATACTATAATTGAGTTTGCTAGCAACAAATTCTCTCAGTTTCGTTTATATAAAAATGTCCTTATTTTTCCTTCATTTTCGAAAGATAGCATTACTGAAAATAAGATTTTTGTTAGTTTTATTCTTTCAGCACTTTAAATACATATGTCATCTCACTGTTTTCTGGCCTCCATTGTTTCTGATGAGATGTCAGCTGATAGTCTTATTGATGGCCTTTTATATGGGATAAAAGATGAGACATTGTCATAATACCTTCTCTGCTTTAAACATACTTTTCTTAGTGCTATGAACATATTTATTGTAGCTACTTTGGAGTCGTCGTTAACTTCAATATCCAGGCTTTCTCACAAGTAGCTTCTTTTACCTGCTTTTAAGTTTTTCTGTGTATGAGTCACACTTTCCTATTTTTACTTTGCTACTTTCCAGATTTTATCTTTGCCTTCCAGTTTCAGTATTTTACTATGGTGTATCTGGGTGTAGATGTTTTTGTGTGTATTTTACTTGGAGTTTTTTGAGCTGCTTGAATGTGTCAGTATTTCCATCAAATTTGGAAAGTATCAACCATTATTTCTATAAACATATTTTTGTTCTTTACTCTTTCCCCCCCTCTTCTGGCAGTTCAATTGTGCATATGCTGGTATTCTTAATGATGTTCCTATATGAAACTTCATTTATTTTTCTTCATTGTTTTTCTTTTCTTCAGATTGCATAATCCCTGTTGATTTGTCTTTGATTTTGCTGACTCTTCTACGTGCTCAAATCAAATTTTGACACTCCCTAGCGAATTATTCATTTCAGTTATTATAGTTATTATTATAGTTTTTCACTCCAGAATTTCCATTTGATTTTTATTTTCATAATTTTTATCTTTTTATTGATACTCTTTATTTGGTGAGACATTGTCATCATACCTTCTTTTACTTCTTTAAGCATGTTTTTCTTTAGTTCTATGAACATATTTATTGTAGCTGCTTTGGAGTCTTTGTTAAGTTCAATATCCAGGCTTTTTTACCAGCAGCTTTGTTGCCTGCTTTTAATTTTTTTTCTGTGTATGAGTCATACTTTCCTGTTTATTTACATGTCTCATAATTTTTTTTTGTAGGAAAGTGGACATTTTAAATAATATATTGTAGCAACCCTCTTATCCCAAGGTTTCTTCTTTTTATTTTTTGTCTGTTCAGTGACTTGGCTGGACAATTTTAGTGAATCCAATTTCCCTTGCAGTGTGAAGTCTCTGGTATTAGTCTTCAGAGGATGTAGTCTTTGGTATGTATGCTCACGGTCACCCTAAGAGATAGTGGTTTTCTCAGGGGTCTCTTTGAGATGAGTCTCTCTTCCTCTCTCTCCCTCTCTCTCTCTCTTTCTTTCTCTCTCTGTTTCTCTCTCTCATATCTTTCCGGTTATCTTTCTGCTGCTGTTGTTAACACACTGAGCTATTAGTCTTTGCTAATTTACAGCTGATTGCCCTATTGTTTTGGACAATGCCAATATTGCCTTATTATTCTTTGATTTGCTTCTCTGTGTATTGTTCCAAAGATGCACTGCTTTGTATCCAAAGATTCAAGGGGGCTCCTATGGAGATTCCCAAAACTTTCTCTCTTCAGTTTTCCTCCTCTTGGACTCCTCCTGTTGGGTACTCCTCAAATTCCAGTCACTTCTGCTTCTTCAAACTCTGATCTTTATCTCCTAATGTTAGCAAAGGTGCTGTACCCTGTTTAAGTTTGCTCATCATATGCCATTTTCTAGAACATGCCTCCAGGCAGAAAGCTGAGGCAATCTTAGGGATCACCTTATTTGTTTCTCTTGCATGTGTCATCATATTCTGTGCTGCTTCTTGTTTGACGTCTGAAAACAGTTGTTTTGAATATTTTATACAATTATAGTTGTTTATGGTAGAAGATATAGTCATACCAACTAAACTGTCATGGGAAAAAAGTCAATGTTTTGTCCTTTTTTTCTTTGTGTCTCTGTGTTTTTCTTATTTATTTGAGCAAGCTCCTTAAAAATCCAAAATTTTGATCTTTGATCTGTTATATTAGCTGATGATATTTTTCTTTTATGTATTTTACTCTTAAGTTATTGTATGTTGTTTTATGATCTCCACATTTTAATTTCTATGTAACCGAAATTATTAGTGTTTTCTTTATAATTTTTTTTCTACTAGAGATCAAGCATTTTCCTAGAGTTTTTTTCTTGGATTTTTTGGGGGCTTCTTGTTTTATATTTAATTCTCATTCTACTGATACTATTTTTGATATATGTTACTGGATGATTTTGTGTGTTTTTTTCTTCTAAATTTCTTCATTTGTAGAAAAAAGTGTTGTATAAATACATAATGAATGCGTATCTCTGGAAAGTGGTTGAAGACTATTATCAATTATTTTAGATTTCATGTTATCAATCTTGTGTCATGGATTTAAGGTCATTCTTGGATGATATAAGATTAAGACACATAATACTGTATCCTTCCTTTTTAAAGGTAAAATTTGCTCAAAATTAATAAAAAGGACAGTGAAGACATACAGACTAGGGCAAGCACTAAAATCAAAGCAGCAGCCAGTGTGGGTAGTTCTAATTTAAGACAGTGGTTACAATGACCAGGCTTGCAGTCAGAAAGACATAATTTTGAATTCTGGCTCTATCCCTTACCTCCTATATTTCTAAGTTACAGTTAAGGTGAAATCAGAGAACATAAGTAAACCAGTTTCTGACATATTACCATCATGGCTGCCATCATTGTTGTTGTGATTATAGTAATGAAAGTAGAAAGATAAAAAGATGGAGATAAAGTTTGAGTGATGTGAGTGGGCCAGGATGAAGGAATATGGTCTAGCCTTTGTTTTCTTTATAACAAAGTAAGGTAGGATAGTGTGGGATATGTGCTTTCCAACCTGCTTCCGTAGGTATTTATGTACCTGCATATGTATGCATACATGTATGTATGTACTTAGCTTCTTTAGGTAGTTACCATAGATCCATCTGTTTTTATTCACTTAGCATTAGTTGAAGCATTAGATGGGAGAAGAAGGATAAGGAGAAAAGGGAGAGCTGGAAGTGACCCCATCACTTTTTCTGTCCCAGCGAGTGAGAGCTCTTCCTGGCTTATCTATTCTCCACAGACACATGTTTAAATCAGTTCAGACAAAACTGGCTCTTTTTCCTTTGCTCAAGGGAAGTTTGTAGGGTAGTTTTACTGAAATAGGAGTCAAGATCACAGAATTGAAATTCCTGTTCTCCACTGTCGAGTTGTGTGATTTGGGTAAGATCCTTTCTCCTCTTTGGTTTCTACTTCGGTGTTGGGACAAATAATTACTTAAGGGCCAGAGAAAGTTCTGCATGTGGATCGGAATTCATTCTTTTATTACTTTTTAAATCAAATTATTATCGAGTGAGTGATTTCTATGTTTGAGGCACTGTGTTTGGAACTGAGGCACAGCTGTGTAAAAACCCTGTCCTTACCCTCAAGAAACTTGTCTAGATGAACAGACAGATGTTGGAGCGTAGAAAGAGCAGAGATAGAATGAATGCTGCAAAGGAGAGGTGCAAGGTGACATGGGTGCTGGATAGCATAGGCCAGGAGCCTATAGACTATCCCTATAAAGGTAAGGGTAGTAAATATTTTAGGCTTTGTGAACCAAAGGCAAAATAGAGCAGCTGTTCTTACCAAAATGCCTTTTTTATATTTTATATTTAAAAATGAAAACCTATTCTTAGGTTACATGGACCTTTCAAAAATAGGTGGCAGGCTGAGGTCTGCTGACCCCTGATCAGACCAAAGGCATATTTATAGAACAGTCTAATAGGTATCACATCCCTATCCAGGGAATTTTAGTGGTTACTATCTCCTAAAGGACTCGCATGAGATATTTCCCCATCTCTCTGTTTTCACCTGTCTCTAACTCTATCTCTCTCTTTCTTTTGTTACATCATCTCCTTGTAGAATTCAAAAATACCTATCGAATACACGCACTCATGCCTAACGTTTTCTGATATTTTAAATTGACTGCCTATTTGTTTCCTCTGAGAAAGGGTTTAACCATTTTATTAGTTTTCATGCAACATTCTGGTGACTATGTTGGTGAGTAACTGCAATTGTGTAGATGCTATAGCAGGAGCTGGGTTAATCCACCAACGTGTTGTACATCAATATGCTGTATGCGCTGAGGCAGCTGGAGAAGGATATTGAGAGCAGGTGCTGAGGGATAAGACAGAGAAAATACCTAGTTGTCCTAGTACAGGATTAGTAAATATGCTGTTTTGGCTATCCATTGTTTCACAAGTTTAAAAGAAATCTTTCGGTAGTTAATAAAATCAGAGGCATGGTGTCCTCTATGAACACACTAAGCCATGTGAATAGGCTCCAGAAGTGGAATCAAATTCAATTAGGGGGAAAAAAGAACATTTATTACTATTTAAATCTCATAATATAAAAGATATTATAAAATACAAAATTGAAATTTTAAAAAATGACATTTAAAATGCCTGAAACACTTAAAAGTGTTCTGAATTTTATTCATTTTATTATAAGTCTATCCTAAGGTAGCAATTTAAACATTCCGTAGATACTTCTAAATATTGTTTTGCAGTACATCACGAACTACAAAAGGATAAAAATTCTATATGCAGTCAGTTTGACTTTGTCATCTATTAACATGTTTCCTTTATTTCTCTCTTCCTCTTTCACACTCTATTTTTCTCACTTTCTCCTTAATTGTCTCTGTACCTGACTTTTTCTGATCTTCTTTTATTTAGGCTAGGAAAAAGCTATGGCTGGGAAAAATGCCAAAGATCTAATAAAGGAATTGTCAATAATAACCATGTGGCTCAAGCTATAAATCACTTTGGATTAAGCACCACCCTTCATCTGGATATGAAATTTCCAATGCTATTTATTTGCTATCTGCCAATGGAGATTAAAACATTCCCTTCTAAGGAGATCTTTCAGAAGTGGATGCATCCCCCCTGTCAGGGCAGCTGGGAAGTTGCCTGCCTGAAGACAGACAAATAGAGACAATGACATTGCTGGGTCCTTTTCTTCCCTAAAAACTTGAATCCATTTGTATACAACATCCAGTTAGGAAGTGAAAATCTAGCTCAAACCATTGTGTTTTGTATATGTTGCCAAATGGATCTTAACAGATTAGAGGGCCAATTGACTGATGGCCTAATGTGTATATCATCTGTGTGTGTGTTAACTGTAAATCAGACACCGTTCTCAACATGCATTAGCCTATTTAGTATTTACACAAACCCTATGAAACATACCATTCTTATCTCAATTTTTACATATAGGTACAGATACAAAGGAAGTTTAAACGATATGTCAATGATTTGCCACTTGGATGTATGTCCTTACAAAATGAACAAAGAGCCTTTCTATGAAACTCCTGCAATTAAAATAATAATAACTAATATTTACTGAGCACTTGCTATGTTCTAGGTACTAATTCCTTTACTTACATGTGCTGATTTCATTTTCTCAACTACCTGTAAAGTAAGTAATTTAGCACCCCTATTTACAAAAGAGTTCCTAAAAGCTTGAACAGGCTTATAAGTAGGAAGGCCAGGGTTGAGTGCAGTCTCCAAACCTTCTGCTCTTAAACACTGTACCATTAAACCTTGTCTCTTTCCTTCACAGCATTGTTCATAACTTGCGGTATATATTTTATTGTATGTAATAATGCCCATCTGCCCCCAGACTGTGAGTTCTATGAGTGAAATACTGCATTATTTTCTTCACTGCTGCATCCCCAGAGCTTAGGACAATGTCTGGCACACAGTGGGAAGTAAATAAATGAACATTTGTCAGAAAAAAAATGAACAAGCAATATACTACAAGCATGATGTTGTATAGAAAAAGTACTAAAGATAATATCCATATCCTACTTTGTAGATTACAAAGCATTTTTCTCACAGTTATCAAGAACTCCTTTTGCAGCTCTAGGCAGTGGCCCGTACAACCTTAGAGCATTTCATTGACCTCATGGTGCCAGCTGCCACCGTGAGTACCAGCTTTACCCCACCTATTGCTTAATTATAGAGGTTTTCCAGATGAGCCTTGTGCCTCCAGCTTCTGATTCAGCTGTCTCCATGGAACTCCTCATTCTGTAATGAGAAATAGAGGCCAAAAATTTTTATTCATTTTTTTTCCTTTTGAGGGTTATTATTTAAAGTTATTTTCTTCTTCTTTTTAAATATATTTTAACCTGTTCTAATAATCATAATAGTCAAGACATTGACTATGGTCCGTAAATCAGACACTGTTCTGAATATGTATTAGCTCACTTAATTTTCACATGAACCCTACGAAGCACATGCTATTATTATCCCCAGTTTTTAGATATAGACACAGATACAAAGAAACTTCAAGCAATGTGTCAGGATTGAGTAGTGTGGCTCTCGAGTATGCACTCTTGACTCCCACACTACCACAACGATAACTCGATAACTTCTATGATTTCTGACCAATATTTATTTTGTTGAATCTATCCTCTGATAGGTTGCATTTTTTTCATTGAGATATTCTCCGCACAGTGTCAACAAAGTGGGTACTATTATTTTCCACATTTTGCATAGGAGGAAAACTAAGATTTATAGAAGTTAAAACAGTATGTCCAAGTTCACATAACTAATTAGATCATTTCCTATGACTAATCAGAATTAAGACCAAAGACAGAGGGGATAGACTCCAAAGCCTTCCTTTCTTAAGCAAAGTTTGCTTCAATTCTGTACAAATATTAGGCCCTACCATAGTTTATCCCAAGTCTGTTTTAGTGTTAATCTCACACAAATTCAACAACCGACATTTATGTAGCACTAGTTAATGCACATTATTCAACACATACAAAATTTTCAATATTCTTTAGGATATGACCTTATTCTACTATCAACACCATAATTGAGCTGTCAAAGCCTCAGATTTTTTATAAACTTCCTCAGGTTATGACATAAACTTGCCCTTGAACATTAACTAGAACTTTTTATGCACATGTAAATAACAAGAACAACACCCCACATCTATATGCCTATTACTGAAACACACGTATTTAGTGGGTTCTCTCAGCCAGGTGCCGTGCCAATCCCTTTTACCTATAGAATCTTATTGAACCTTACAACTGGATATATATGCTTATCCCTATTTTTACAACTGAATCACTTAAGGTTTGTAGAGGTCAATGACTTGCCCAAGCCAGAGCCAATAAATGGGCAAATTAAGTTTCATATCTAGAAATTTTCTATTCAGAATCTCAGTCCTTTCTACGCTGCTTTCCAATCTTACTTGGTTCTCTCAAAATTCTGTCCCCCTCTTTCAAATAAAAAGGGACCAAAGAATTTATTTGCTCAAAAATCACAAGTTAATAACAGATAGAAGCAGCATTGAATTCAGGTCTTTTTTTTTTTTTTTTTTTTAGTTTTACTATTTCTTTTTTCTTTTTTAGTTTTACTGTCTGTTTTTCATTGCTATACTCAGGTGGCTCTTTAAAAATTCTAATTGCTGAAGTTATTACATTAAAGTTATATTAAAGGATTATTGCAAGAACAGCAAGTTAAATTCCAGAAATCACAGGAAATGAAAAGTATTCCCTTTGAAGGCCTTACTGAGATGCTGATAGGTTACGGCTTAAGTAAAGAGATAACTGGGTTGAAATTTGAGAACAATTTTGCATGTGAAAACTCAGCAAATATTATGCTCAATTAAATGGAAAGTGATCATTTGAACAGATGATGTTATAAGAAAGAACTTTCTTGTAAATTGTTGAAATGAAAAAAAAATTTTCATGCAAATAGGAACAGACAACTAGTTAGGGTCTTCTCAATAAAATAACAATTTTCAAGGTACTTGACTTGGGAGAACAGAGTACAATATTTCCTAAAAATGGGCCTGAAATGGAGGGGGCCAAGGCATACTAGTCAGTCTATAGAATTTTCTATCATAATAAACTGGATTCTTTTTGTTTTTCTTCTATGACCAAAAATAGCATTAAAACAAAAATCTGTATATCTGCATCCATCACATTTGATATTAATACATACTTGGATTAATTAGGATAGAAAAACTATGATGTCCTAATGACAAACAACACAATCTCAGTAGCTCATAGTATAAAAGTTTATTTCTTGCTCACATAAAGTTGAGTCATGCTCTTCTATCATGTGGAACATGTCTTCCAAGATCGCTGTGACAGCAGAAAGGAAGGATAGATAAGACACACCAGCTCTTACATGGCACACGTCACTTTTGCTCATAGCCCTTTGCCTAGAATTAGTCACATGGCCCAGGCCAGCTGCAAGGCAGGCTGAGAAATACAGAAGAGCAAATGGTTGTTTGGTGAACAATGTCTCTGAAATACTAATTCTTCCTTCATTTCTTCCTGTCTGTCACCCTGCTTTTACCCTTCACACTCTTCATTCTTCTCATCCTGTCTCTCTTTTGGTGCTGGTCTTTCTTCATCTTCCCTTGTTTCCTCTTCATTCATCCACTGTTTAACAAGTGTGTATGTATTATGTAGGACACTCACTTGCATGGTCCTAAGAGTGAGTGTCTCCTAAATTGAGTGCCATAGGTGCTTCTCTTGCCTTATCCTTGTGCTGGCCCTGCTGTTCTGTGACAGGTGGTTTCTAAGCTGATGAATATGCAAGGATCAAACATGATTCATAACCTCAAGTTGCTTACAGTCCTGTCAGAGGAATGTGATGTGCAGACATAATGACAATGCATGCAATGTCAAAAAAGTGGATGTGGCATGTAATTTTGACAGGTACTGTGCTGTGGAGATTGGTTTAATATTGTTCTGCACTCAGCAGTGTCTGCTAAATGCTAACCAGAGCACTTTGCTTGACCACATGTTAAAGAAATAAAGCAAGTGTAATCTTCCTGCTTTAGAAAGGACATTGGAGAAAACAGAATATATACATGGTTACCCATCATGCACACTTTAAATAGATACGTGCGTTATGTCAGAGGTTCTCAGACTTTGCTGGCTGGACTTGGTGTTCTGTGTGCAGCCTAAAATGTATGAGATTTGTTTAGTCTAGGGGTGGCCTGAGGTCCAGATCTACAAGAGCTCCTGAAAAGATTATTTATCCTAGAGTTTCTGAGGTGGGTGCAGATGATGACTATTCTTTTGCTTCATGAGGTTTTACTCCAGCCTTATAGGAACAAGGCTCAGACTTGTTGACTCAGAAAGTAGCCAACATTCTTTATCCCTTGATACTACTGGCATGGATTGTCTTGCAAGGAGAAAAGAAGCATTTCCTTTTTCTTTTCCATGTCTGAAGAGAGCTATCCCTGCAATAGGACTTGGCAAAGCTCATAAAACTTGAGCAAAATATCTCTAAAACATGGAAGTAAATGATAAAACTGTAACTTAGCAAAGTCTGAAGCAGTTTTGGTCAACTGGGAGGGAGATTGATCTCTGGGATCCAGAGATGGGCTTCAGGAGGCCCTGCAACATTTGTGCATATTTGGTTATATGCATTTTTATGGAGTAGAGTCCACCTTTAAAAGGTTAAGGGCCACTAATTTCACTTTAAATAGGTGGAATCGCCAGTCTGAAGAGTCTTAAATACATACCTAAAATCAAGCATTAATCAGGGATAAATCCAGTTCTGTAATCTTATTCTTATAAACTCTACTGTTATTGGTCAATTTGTATCTTGAAAAATATCACTGAAGTCCTAACCCTTGCTACCTGTGTATGTGGCCTTATTTGGAATAGGGTCTTTGCAGGTGTAATTAAGTTCAGACTGTATCATGAGGGTGGCCCTCATCCAGTATGACTGGTATCCTTCTAAGAAGAGGAATGCTCCGTGTGAAGATAGGGACATATAGCAAGATAGCCATGTGTGGGTGGAGGCAGAGACTGGAATGGAATGATGCAGCTACAAGCCATGGAATGCCAAGGATTGCTGGCTACTACTACCAGAAGCTAGAAAGGCAAGGAAAGATTATTCCTTAGAGCCCCCAGAGGGAACC
This sequence comes from Avahi laniger, assembly GCA_963575035.1. NCBI lineage: Eukaryota > Metazoa > Chordata > Mammalia > Primates > Indriidae > Avahi > Avahi laniger. Next base: position 49,035 of record CAUYSK010076843.1, read on the forward strand.
TAACCCTACTAACACCTTTATTTTGGACTTCTAGCCTACAGAACTGTGAGAGAATAAATTCCTGCTCTTTAAGCCACTAACTTTGTTATGGAAACCCTAGGAAACGAATACACTCACCCATTGCCAACTCTCCCTATCAGTATATTCCTTTTCATCATATTAACGCTAATGCTGATAATTATGTTTTGCTGTTTTTTTTAAATACATGTTTGCCAGACCTAGTTTATGCACCTCCCCGGCAATCTGGGCCCTCTGGGTCTTGGCTACTTGTGCTGCTTCCTGGCTAGAACTGAACAATTACTCCTGCCATTCTCACAATCGTAAAAGTCCAGCCACCAATCAGAATTTGCTAATTCTATTACCTTTCTTAGGCTCAAGTGTCAAGCTTTGGGGCTACCTTTATCATGCTGGCTCTGGCAGAAACTGCTGCATCTCCAGTGTCCAAATCCAACCTGGCCAGACATGGAGAGGCTTCAGTTTCCCCAGTGGCTCCAGAGGGGCTGGGTAAACACAACTAGAGTTGCACAGCAGCTAATGCTCTTTAGGGCAGACTCGGACTAAGAGAAGACAGGAGTCATAAGGAGATGGCCCATGAATTGTTTTCTGTTCTCCTCATATGAGATGTTCTGAGATGCAGAGGTCCTAGGATGGTTTTCCTGAGATATCCCTTTTAACCAAGACACCATTAGTAATTTCTTGGGAAGATACTGCCAGCTCATGAGCAATGTTATTTTTGCTTTATTTATTTTTATGAGTTGAATTACATTCATATGTTGAAGTCCTAACCCCCAGTATCTCAGAATGTAACCTTCCTTGGAAATAGGGTCATTGCAGTTATAATTAGTTAAGATTAGGTCTCAGTGGAGTAGAGTGGGCGCCTGATTACACACACACACACACACAACTCCATGAGAAGATGAAGGCAAATATTGAGATTATGTTTCTACAAGCCAAGGAATGCCAAAGATTGGCAGCAAACCACCAGAAGCTTGGAGAGAGGTGTGGAACAGATTCTCTTTCATAGTCCTCAGAAGAATTGCTGACACCTTGCTCTCGGACTTCTAGCCTCCAAAACTGTGAGAAAACAAATTTATGTTGTTTGAATCATGTTCTAGTGTGTGCTACTTTGTTACGGCAGCACTAGCAATGGAATACACCTATTTCTCTAGTGTGCTTCTCATATTCCCTTATTGTTGCTGTCACTGGGTTGCGCCAGCTCCCCCTCTACCCGACGGTAACGTGTAAGCACTGAAACGTGTCCCAGGCTCTGTTTCTCCAGAAACTTAAGCTAACGTAACTTTTACTCCCATTTTGTTTTTAATGTGTGTATGGCAAGCCCTGGGTTTGGCACTGACTGATAAAAAAGAAATATGATCTGTCATTTTCTTGGAAAAGCTTACAATTTTCAGCAAGACTAGTCTAATTTGTAAAACCACTAGGAATCAGCTAAGGCAGAATGTTGCAGATTATGCATCTATATTGTGACAGAATTCAGGAAAGGGAGGGTCACACCACAAGCTCCTAGAGCTGGAAAATAAACTCTCCACTATGGGGAATCCTATTTTATATCTGTGGTTTCCTCATATCATCAAAAAGGAAGAGTTCATATTTAGTGTGCTCTGTACATATTTTTGCATTCTTACAAATGAGTGTGTGTCAGGCAAAGGAGAGTCTGATTCCAAATAGGAAACTCAGGCATTTGTGAACAAGGCCCTGTGTTGGTAATTCGGACAAAGTTATTAGTGTTTATGACTGTAGGAGTCTGGAGTAGATGTGATGATACATTCATCGGCAGTGAGTTGATGTCGGGGGTTAAGGAAAGGTAGTTTCTCCAGCTAAGTATATATGATCAATAGCTTAAGGTATTCCTGAGACAAAACCATTACGCCCATCAAAAGACGTTTATTAAGTGCTTATTTGCCCATTACACTGTGCTAAATGTGGAACCATCTAAGTCTTAAAACGCTCTCTCTTGTACCATCTATGCAGGATTTGAAGAAAGAGCAAGCAGACTTCACCCGGAGTTTACAGCTTCAAATAAAGCAACTTTCAGATTTAATACCTTTTCTGAGGAGAAATCAATTGATATTTTCCTTGTTCAGAGTTTCTAAATACCTCTATAGTTAGTGGTTCATGTAAGCTCATTTACATATATAAATGTTTAAAATATGGAATTTACTCAAAATCTCTAAATGGTGTTTGCTTTTAAATTATAGCCTCACTACCCCAAGTGAGTTGTTTATAGCAGCACCAGAGACTGTAATTTCTGTGATGCCAGGGGCCAAGTCTGCGCTGTTTCCCCTGTATCCTGAGTGCCTGCAAAAAGCTTGGGTGAGAGAAGAAATATATAAAAAACTTCTGTTGGATGAGAAAGACCTCACTCTGGTTGGATTCAGTAAGGATGCTTTCTCTGAGCCATTGCATAAGGGAGGACAGCCTAACTTTGAAGGGCATCTGTCATATCCCAGACTCCCAGCTAAGCACTTTACATAATGTCCAGGGAGACCCCTTCCTTCACTTTGAAATGGGTACACTAGCATATATGTATGTATGCATGTGTTTATTTATTTATGGCAGTAGGAAGAATTAAATCATAGTATCCATGTGCAGAACTTAGCACTGTGTCTGGCCCTGACCACATACTCAGCTACTGGTTACCTTTCTGTTCTTTTCCTTGTATTTGGCATCTACCAAATAAGGCTTACAGTGATTTTCTATGTCCCTGCTTAATTCACATGCAGAAAAAAAAAGAAAAAAAAAAAAACCCAAACTTGTCAGAGATGTTGACTATGTTTTTGGTTAGCATAATTTATAAGGAAATTCCTTAAGGAGGCATATCTTCCTCTTATTTGGTTTTTTACCTTTAATATTATTCAGTGAAAGTTTTCCCACAACCACAGCCTACACCCCTGATATTTGCCACTTGGACTATTAAAATTGCCTCCTCAATCTAACAGCTTTTGTGTTGTCTCTTGTAATACATACTACTCTTTGCTCCAAGAGAGATCTATTTAAAACACAAATTTCACCATTCACTCCTTTGTTTAATCTCTTTAATAGCCTGGGATTCCCCACAGGTACAGCCGAGACTGCCTAGCAGAATACACGAGAGTCTCCATGGCCAGGCCCTTATCTTCCTCCTGGGACTCGCGTAGTTCAGCTGCTCCTACGTAGGATGCATTTTCACAAACACATGATCTTGTTGTTTCACACATCTGTGCTTTTGCCTGTTCGGGTCCTTCTGCTTTGTAGTCTTCCTCTCTTCACCCAGCCCACTCTGCTCGTTCTCTTAGCAACAGCTCATGCCTCACTTCCTTTTGGAAGCCCCAGGAAAGCTTAGGTACTCCCCCTTCCTGAATGGTTTCTTATCACTGTGTTCTGATCATCAGGAATTTAGGATCTGGCATTCAAACCATCCGTCAGTCCCTGTTGCTCCCACAGCAGTGGAGGCCGTGGCGGAAAAACGTTTTCTATAAAGAGCCAGGTAGAAGATGTTTTAGCTTTGTGGGGCATTTGGTCTCTGTCACAAGTACTGAGTTCTGTCTGTCCTTGTAGCATGAAAGCAGCTAAAGACAGTATGTAAATTAACGAGCTTGGCTGTGTGCCAATAAAAGTTTATTTACCAAAAAAAAAAAAAAAATAGATGGCAGGCTGGGTTTGTCCTAGGAGTTGCATTTTGTCAGACCCTAATCTGGGCCTCCCAATGATGGGGGGATCATCTTATCTTTTGTAGTGTCTCTAGTACTTAGCTCAGTGCCTGGGTTAAAGGGGTGGCTTAATAACTGTTAATTGAACTGAAAGTTTCTTAGCCCCCCCCAAATCATCATGTGTCAGGAGCTTATCCTTTTTTTGTTTGAAGTACAATCACATTGCTGTTGAACATTTCTAATTTTGTATCCAGCAGGTGTGCCTCATTTTGAGGAACAGAAGCGAGTCAGTACATACTAAATTGCTAGGTCACATTCCAACACAGAGATCTGTGCATTCTGCCTGAGCATCTAAGGATTCTGTCTAATTTTCTCAGATATCCCATTGCCCTCAGGTCTGTGGCTCTCCTTGAAACCAGCCACAGTGCTGTCTGTGACCTGTTTATTGAAAGCTGTGTAACTAAGTACAGTAATAGAATTTTTCAATCAATACCCAATTGTAGCAGGAGCTAGTGGAGAGATTTCAGCGCAGCCGTAACATGCTGAGATAACTTGGTGTCACTAAGAAATCAGGCAGCAGAAAGCAGTATTAATTGAGTTCTATCAATCATACATGTGGGCATTGGGCCTGAAATTTGGTGTAGAAGCTGTAATATTGCTTGATGTGTATTTAGCTTGTGTAAACCCAGACAGCAAACTCATCTGAACTCAGCTGAATGACATTTAGCGGGTCTAGGCCTCTCATAACAATTTTATATTTTTTCCCCTGTTCAAAAATTCAATAGTATCCTCTATGTACATAACATAAAAGAAAGAGCAGTGGTATTTAATGGTGATAGTTGATACAAAGAGGGAATATAGCCTGACAGAAAGAGAATTGGAAGTCAAAAGACCCAAAATTCAAATTCCAGCTGTTCTACTTACTAACTCTGTGTTTTAGGTGTGAATCAAGTAACATCCAGAGCATCAGTTTTCCTAACTTTACAATGTGGATTATGCTTGTCTGCCTCATCCTAGTATTTTGGCGAACTTCAAAGCAATTTTTCACTGTGAAAATGCTATGCAATGATAGTTTTTCTTTTATGAACATCTTAATTATTCTGTTTCTCCAGGGAATGATGTGTCAACTTTAAGTGAATATTTCTTGTAATTTAATCCTTTAAGGGCCAGACTTTAACAATTTTTTTTTATTTCAGCATAATATGGGGGTACAGATGTTTAGGTTACGTGTGTTGTCCTTGCCTCCCCTCCCCCCCTCAGTCCAGGTTTCAAATATGTCCATCCCATTGCGTGGTGCACATTGCACTCTTTGTGTACACATATACCCGTCCCCTCCTCCCTCCTCCCCCCTCCTCCCTGCCCAGTATCTAATAGATGTAATTCTTATATATGCACTTAAGTGTTGATCCGATAAT
>CAUYSK010076844.1:0-17262 GCA_963575035.1 Avahi laniger
TTCGAGACCAGCCTGAGCAAGAGCGAGACCCCGTCTCTACTTAAAATAGAAAGAAATTAATCAGACAACTAAAAATATATAGAAAAAATTAGCCGGGCATGGTGGCACATGCCTGTAGTCCCAGCTACTCGAGAGGCTGAGGCAGTAGGATTGCTTGAGCCCAGGAGTGTGAGGTTGCTGTGGGCTAGGATGACGCCACGGCACTGTAGCCCGGGCAACACAGTGAGACTCTGTCTCAAAACAAAACAAAACAAAACAAAAAAACACCACTGTTGTCATGTCTATGAAAAGCTTTCATCTCAACCTGATTGTCTAGCACCTACGAGAGGAAACAAATCCCCTCCCCTACAGACCTGGCTAATTGCATCCTGCACCATGGAAATTGGTGTATTTTAAGAAGTACAGCTACGTTCACTTAGAAGCAGAGCAAGTGAATCCTCAGCTTTTGTAGAAGTTGCCACAGCAACCCAAGTTGGAGTGCTTCCTCCACTTTCTAGACTGCCCTAAAATCTACTTCAACAAATTGTCCTAGAAAAACACTGAACAAGGAATTGGTATCTTTTACCGACTGGCCGAGAAAGTCATTATCTTTGATCAGCGTTAAGTGCAGCCCCCAGATGAGATGCAAAGAGTGTTGCTTTTAAGAAATCATGTTGCAAGAAGAATAAAAAATGATCAAAGTGGAGTTCTCATCGAGCCAAACAGGATTCTGGAACCAAAAATAATGCCCCCTGCCCCCACTTTTAGATGGAAATAAAACTGAGCCCTGCTGCGCCCCGGGAATGCATCTCCTTGAGGTCTTGGCATCCAAGCCAAATGGTTGCGCGCCAGGCTCTCTCGCTTGCTACTGCTTTCAGCTCTGATGTGAAAAAAATAAGGTAAGAAAATAGATCATTTGTTGCTATTTCCTTATACAAGAGTCTCGGTAGAACTTGTGCATCTCACCAAAGACTATTTCCAGGGAATCAAAACAGGTTACACAGGATGCAAAGTGGAGCAACCCAGGACCAGTCAAGGGGTTGCCCTGGTACACTGGATTGCAGTGGTGGATAGAAAGTGCCAGAATTCTCACGTTGTGAAGCCACAGGAGAAATATGAAGTTCCATCTCTATTCCAGGAGAGATCCACTGAACACTATTGAGTGAATTGAGTTGAATGTTGGGTTCACCTTTTGTGAGGTGGATTTTGAGTATTGAGTGAGTTGAACTGAATTGAGTTGAATTTTGGATCCAATCTTACCTACTCTGTCCCATGTAGATGGAAATGTGGTCTGTATGGTAAAGAATTTCAGCACCCTGGAATCTCAGCATTGGAGAGGACCATAAAATTTGCCCGAGACCTTTGTTTTACTGATATTTAAAATGAGCCCAAGAGAAGCTGAGCATTTGGCAATGTCATCGCATGTATTGCACACAAAGGCTAGTGCATCCTGACTTCTAGCTTTTGCAGTACACCCTGCTTCTGAAGGAGACGGTCTGGCCTTCTGCAAACGGCATTTCTGGGTTTGTTTGCCTTCATTTTCAGGAACGTCTTGCTCTGAAATTCCTCACGTGGTACCCAAAGCTCACTCACTTGCATATCTGAGTCGGAGACTTAGAAGCACAAAGGGTCATAATTTGCCCTTTAGAGCCATTCTCTTGCCTCCCAGGTGACAATGAGAAGACTGAAGCTATGATTATCATGGACCTATCCCAGATGGTGGCGAAACTCGTTTCTGGTGCTGTTGGAGTCACTGCAAGTTGTTGCCTGTTTTTCTGGTTTAGGTGTATGGGTGCCTCTGCGGGGAAGAATGTGACTCTTTTGGAGAATGATAAAGAAATTGTTCGCCTCCCTTTCTGCCCTGTCCTGGTGGCCCTGGGCTAGTCTGCACCCTGGTTTACCTTCTACTGCCACCTGCTGGGCCCCCCTGAGAGCACCGTGGACGCACCTGGCCTTTCCTGGGAGCTGTTCTTCCGTGAGCGCCTGTCGCCACGACATTCACATCCTCACGGCGCTGCCCCTCTGCAGTGGTCCTCAGCACCTCCTCATCTTAGTCACACGTCGCAGGATCTTCTAAAAATGTGCGTCACGTCTCAGACTCTGTCTGACTCCTGAGTTCACGTCGGAGCGGAGATGTTTGTTCTTTGCGGCCTTTGGTTTAGAAACAAACGTTGGAGATCCGTGCATTGGTACCAGTGTTTGCCACCTCGTGGCCAAGCAGAACGAGGACGATCACAAGGGATGCCATGCTTCCGACAAAGAGGGAGGCTGTCTTGTTTGTGGTTTTCCATCGGGCCCGCAGATGGAGAGGAAGAATTGGTTCTGATTCGCCAACACAGTCATGATGGTGGCCGCGTTTTGCAGCCACTTCCTCTGAGCAAAGCAACAATTTGATAAGAAATTGAACATCCAAGGTGGTTTTTATAGAACAAGAGAGCATATAAAACATACTTTTGATTTTTATTTTGGATAAATTACTAGGTAGCATATTTTACAGAATGTAAATTAATTTTAAATTATAAAGCAGTTAACTGTTCAATGAAGAACAGGTAGAAAATAAAGACAAAACAGGGAAATGAAAACCACCAAAATCTTATTACTCTGAGATAACCACTGGTAGGTAACATGGGCTCGTAGTTTTCTGAACAGCATGATATAGGCGCACGTGTCCACACCATTGTAGACATTGGTTGACTCATCTGTCGCTGAGTCCTCGGCACTTTCCTGCACTATTACGCAGTCTTTGAAAATACATTTAGGGTGACACAGTATTCCACTTTAAGGATATACTATGTTTTGATTAACTGCTACTTTATTGCCTGCCATTTAGGCAATTTCTAATTTTAGTTAATGCATCTTAAGAACTTTAAAAGAACTTTACCTTCCTGAATGACTGTGTAAGCAAAACTTGGGGATTGTGGCTCTTCTACTGACTTTCGATGTGTTTCCAATGTCAGAAATCACTGAGACTGACAGTCTGACCCAGTTCACTCACATGGACGTGTGGGCTTGGTCATACAGTTCTAAGTCCAGCACGTGTCTGGCCAGAGAGATGGGTTGCGTAGGTTTAGGTGTCCATGAATATTGGTTTATTTGTGCCTGGCACAGCCAAGGGAACAAACTGGGCAGCAGTTCTTTGTACCTGAATCCCTGAAACAAACCCATGGATACTGTCCTTTGTGGGCTTGAAGGCTCCAAACCTCTAAGGCTATGACTCCTACTGGGGCCAGTTGGGGACACTTGGCAATGTCTGCAGGCATCTTAGATTGTCACGTGTGGGTGGTGTGTACTGGCATCTTGTGGGTAGAGGCCAGGGATGCTACTAAAGACCCTATGATACACAGCTCTCACCACATAGAAGTATCTGGCTCCAGACATCAATAGTACCAAGGCTGAGAAACCCTGATCCTTTAGGTAAAAGGGCAGGCTAATAAAGACAGAATTGAACACCTCTAATTTTATTTGGAAAAGATCGTCAGTGTGCCTTACTTTCTGATATCTTTGTGCAAGTGTCCATTTTGTAGATGAATAAAGCAGATTTGTGCACTTCTGCAGGGAACTGCTTTTCATTTACCCTTCCTTTTCAGGGGCCAAAACTTAGCACTTCAGTCATTATAGATCCAGAACTTTCAGAAAGCTTGCTTATAGATCGTGGAAGAAATATTGTTGTACAAATTGGCTCGCTTGTTGAACGCGAATGTCTCCAGGGGATGATGTATTTGCTGTTTCCATTCATGGGTCTATAATCTTGATTTTCTTTCCTTTACGTTGTTTCCTTCCTTATGGCATTAGGAAAATAATTCCTGGTCTGTCTATGCCAAGGGATGTTGTAATTATCATGTGGTATAAGCAGTCCTCAACTTTCATGCATTTAATATTTTTAAACATTGCATACTTTTGCAAATTATTCACTGACACTTTTAAATTGCTTTTCAGATACTGCATTTTGTGTATGTCAGCTGAGGAGCGGACGTTGTGTGGCTTAGAGATGCCAATTGTTGCTAATAGTTCTGTTTCAGTAGATCGGCATCTGGGTGTAGAAGTCCATGTTTCGGTGCATTTGTTTTTCCTTTATATTGTATTCTTCTGATTTTCTTCTATAAATATGAAAGGAAAAGAAACAAAGGAAATTCTACTAATGCGATAGGAAGCATAGATTTTATAAATATAACGTAATTGCAACTAAAGTAAAAGCAATTGGGTGTATCAGAAGTAGCAAATCTTCAGCCTCGATCTGAAGCTCATCAGCTCTAAGCCGGTAGAATGAAAATATATGATCAATTATGAAAGAAAATAAACTTAATGAACTCGTATGTATCACATACCAAAAATATATTGCTGAAGACTGTGTCTGAAGGGCAACATATAATTCGGTATTTTATATATTTGCCTCTAAAGAAAAGAGGTTGTCATATGTATACTGGATACACCTACTGTATTGTTCAATTGTTCACTTTTGTCATACTGACCTTCGGTCTACATTTTCAGGACCATGTTGTGTATAAAAACAGAGGGTGTTTATGGTGCCGAGGAAGGATCGTAATCCTGTAAGGCTAAAGATCAGCGACAGTGTATGAAGCAAGTACAGATGGTTAAGAAATACAATATTTCTACTTTGATTCCCAAAGCTAATTGCTTTTTTTTTTTAAGTAGAAGAGTCCACCTTAATTCCAAATATTAATGTCCATTAAACGAAACTGTGTGTTTTAATATTTTACCGGTGGGGATGAATTGCATGTATTTCATTTCACAATTCATATATACTTTGTATTTCCATCTTGGCAACATTGGAAAGCTAGGTATTATTTAAACACATGCTTTACCTTGAGAATAAAATCGCAGGGCCCCCGAATGCAAGAGCATAGCTGGACTGCAAAGGATACCAACACATATTTGATGACATTTTTTTCTTTACTCCACTTTTCTCATTTTTTATGTTTATTTTTTAAAAAACGGACCATAGTGTTTCTTTAAAGAATTAGCTTAAATCCTTTCAGGAATAAGTGTAGAGAGTAGGGTGGGAAATTTGGCAGTTTGCTCTAAAGTTGCAGCTTGTGGATTGTGGAGTCGAGGTTCATTTGCATTCTACAATTGACCAGCATTCTGTGTGGCCTAGGGCAAATTGTTTAATTTCTTTGTGCATTAATTTTCTCAACTGAAACAGGGTAATAGTAATAGGGTGTAAGTTACAGGGTCATTAGAGGGATGAATGAGACAATTCATGAAATGCACTTAGCCTGGTGTCTGGCTGGATAAACGGCCACTGTCATGATTATTATCCTTGCCCAGAGACCCAGGTGAATTGGATTCCAAGTTGCTGCCTTTCTGCGCAGGAGATACATTACTTTACTTTTGCAGATGAGAAAATTGGCCTCCGTGAATGCTTGTTGACTTCTCCCAAGTGCCTGGGAATATTCTGTCCACTTTGCCAGAGAAATTTCCTAGACCATTTAAAAGAACTTCTCAGGATAGACATTATCAGTGTTCACTCTGCCTGGAAGAAAGCAGTGCCAGATATCTTTGGGTGAAGCCACCGATCGACCGTGCAGTCATTTGTTCTGTATTCGCAGGAACTGTGGCAATGGGTTCCCATTGCTCTTTCCCCTAGTTACAAAGACATTAATCACTGCCTGATTTGCAGCGGTTTTGATGGTAACAGATTTCGCCCAGTATACACATTTGCTCTTTGGAGATAACTGTGCTAGCAAATTAGTCATAAGGATTTATATTACATGATAAAAGAGCTCTTTGCTTTCTTCAATCCGTCATGTTATTGACAGCAAAATAAAAAAGAGCCTCCCATAACCTCCCGGCTCCCAGACCCAACCATCAGCTGCCCAGGAGTCTCCTGCACGGGGAAGCTGACAATTAGTGTTTTCTAGGACACGTTTGTCCAAGATCCATCTCCTTCCTCTGTCTTTCCAAATAGAACAACATAGATAACGCTAAGAAGCCTGGCCAGCTTGATAACAAAGTCAGGCACATTTTGTTTTTACGTTTTGTAGACTCGACAACACTTAACAGGACAAAAAAAAAAAAAAGAAAAAGTCGATTCTGTTTTAAAGCGTCGTTTCAGTGTTAGACACAACAAGCTGCGGCGTTACTGACGGCAGCAGCAGCTCCGTGCTGATAGTTCTACTGAGAAAGAGGAGGCGGCATTTTATGTTGGAGAACATCTTCAGATTAGACATTGCATAATTACCTTGCGCCTCAAAGTGTGAAGGATCTACAAATGATAATCTTAAAATCTGTAAATTACCGTAAGGCAGGAACTCCTGGCCTAATTTTCTTAGTTGGTGGATCTGGATGCCAGCCTGAGAACGGAGCTCTCGGGAGAGATGTTCAATTTTCAGTGACATGTTAAGCTCTGCAACCGCGCCCCTTTCACTTCCACGGTGCCTTGGGGGCCCCGGCATTCCCTCCAGCTGGAGGCTGGACTCGAGTTTTGCGATATCAGACGTTCTGCCGGTTTTGGGTTGGTGCTTTGCAGGGCTGAGTTTAGAAGAAAGTGAGAAAGCCAGACAGGGCTTGTAGGCAGATCTGATGGCAGTGAACCAGCAGCCTCTGGCTCGAAACCCAAATCTGTGATCTGGGTGATGCTGCAGGGATTGAAGGCTGTCACCTCACCTCTTTGTGCCTCAGTTTCCTCTTCAGTGCAAGGAGAGGGAGTTAGAGGAGATGATCTCAGGGAACTCCTCCAGTGGTAGCATTTTGGTATCATTCGGGAAGGCTGGAAAGGATCCCGGGAACTCTGTAGAGGAATGTGTTGTTAAAGTTTTTCCTCTAGTTCAGGGGTTCTCAAAGCATGTTCCGTGGAACAGCAGCACAAGCCCCACCTGGAAGCTTTTTAGAAATGCAGATTCTCGGGCTCCATTCCAGACCTATTGACTCAGAAACTCTGTGGGTGGGGACCAGCCACCTGTGTTTTAAATAGCCCTCCAGATGGTTTTGATGCATGCTGGAATTTGAGGACCACTTCTCTAGAGCAGCAGTCCTCCAGCTTGGCTGTGCCTGGGGAGCCTCAAAGAATGCTGAAGCCTGCATCCTACTCCCAGATATTCTAGTTCGAGCGGCCTGGGCCGCAGCTTCGGCTTTGGGAATTAAAAAACTTTCCCCAGGTGATTCCAATATATGACCAGAGCTCAGAGACACTGATACAGAGAGCTGACCAGACTCCACGCTGCCAGAGCCTCAACACCATTATTGCGTCCGCTGGGAACGGACATGCTAGAAGCACAGCTGAAGATGTGTGTTTCAGAGCTTAGTGCTAAGAGAGATCAATTTAGAGAAGCATCGAGAAATGCATTTTCCCCTTAAAGAGCCCAGATGCACTTTACGGTAGTTACGGCTCAGAAAAGTCTTCAGTAGAAACACCTGCTGAATTTAGTTGGCGTGCGCCACGTTCCCTTGCTCCTGCGTAACGCGTGTTATCATCCCACTGAATGCACACGTACTGAGAATGCCTGCTGTGGGTCAAAGGATACACCAGATTGTTTGAAAGTTGGGCTAATGAGCCTGTCAGGCCAGCCCCAGGAAGGTGGCTGCCTGCGTAGCGTTGTTTTGGAGGACCACAAAAGGCCTTGCTGATTTAGAAATGCCTCCTGTCTCTCCATTAGGGTTTCATTGCTTGGCTTTGAGGCCTTAATCTCTGCTAAAATGTAAATCCTCCTGGGAGAGGGAATTGCATCCTAATTCCACCAATGTTTTCTGGGCAGTTTTCTCCATGCACAAAAATCAACTGGGTCCTTAAAAAATCTCACTGCTTTAATATAGAAGAAGGATGCGCGTGCAATAAGCTCCTGGAAATATTTACATTAACAGGCTTTTGGAGCTTCGTGTACATGGGTTTTACAAAGTCTTCCCTGTGATGAAGTTTCCGCCGGGGGAAGAGGAAGGCCTGAAGGCCGGGCACCTGGAGGGCAATGGGAGGGGACCCAGAGGGAGTGGGAGGTAATGGGAAGGAAGAGAAGGTCCAACCCTGCTCACAGCTCAGATGTGCCCGAGCGCAGAAGGGACGCCTGCATTCATGTGTAGAAGCATACACTCGCCTGCTGGCACAGCAGAGATGGGTTTTGAGTCTGCCTCAAACAAAATCCCCTTTTATTCTTCCTCTGGGGAAATACACCAAGTTGACTTCACCTGGTCATTGTAGGTTCATGCAGGAATTGCCCTGTAATGAACTTCTTTCTTATTTTTATGTATTTATTTTTATTTTTTTGAGACAGGGTCTCACTCTGTCACCCAAGCAGTGCAGTGGCGTCATCCTAGCTCACTGCAACCTTTAACTTCTGGACTCAAGTGATCCTCCTGCCTCAGCCTCGTGAGTAGCTGGGACTACAGGCATGCACCACCACGCCCGGCTAATTTTTCTATTTTTAGTAGACATGGGGGTCTCGCTTTTGCTCAGGCTGGTCTTGAACTCCTGACCTCAAGCGATCCTCCTACCTTGGCCTCCCAGAGTGCTAGGATTACAGGTGTGAGCCACCGCACCTGGCCCATGAAGTTCTTTTTTAACTTTCATAATCCAAGCCTTCTTATGGGGCTCAGAAAGCATTCACAAATAACCTGAATTTTGCTTGAACATAAACGCTATTTCAGCAAGTGTTACAGGAAAGGGGACCTAGATACACCATACACAAACACACACCCCTTTGGCAGTGGTAGCGGTGTGTGAAGGATACATGTGCACACACATGCACACACATAGCAGTGAATGGTACTTTGAACATTCATCAAGATGTGCTGGAGAAGTCCAGGCTGGGGTGGGCAGAGAGCCCACCATTTCCGTGGCAGCTGTCGTTATTGTGCAGAGAGGTGCGTAGCTGGGCAGTGCTGGCCAGGGTGTGCTGTCGGTAGAGGCTGCACGAGTCTGCCCTCCTACCACCTTGGAGGGGCATCATAGGGGTGACTGCAGCAGTGGCAGCTCCTTGGCTGAAGGATTCCCTGTGAGAAATCACAGGCTCCCAGCGCAGGCTCCTGCTCGACCACTGCACGTTGGGAGGATGGGCTTCCAGAGTCATCGAGGGGGTCTTTCTTCTCAGCAGGTTCCCGAGGTTGTTCTCTCACAATTAGACTCTGAGTCCCCTGAAACATACACTGCCCTTATTAACTCTGGTTTTAGTTCTGTGGAGGTCAGTGTCCTTTCAGACTCCTGCTGTCTTTTCCTGCAAGCGCATTGTTTGGGTCTGTCAGCTGCGCAGAGCGTGCTTTTCTGGTTTCGGAGGAAGTCAGCACTTCCAGAATGTTCCACGATAGCTTACTTGACAGACGTGCAGCCTGTGACTCAGCAGTTGGTGGGCAAGGGTCCTTTCTTGCCATGTTGAAGGAAGTTTCAGTTCTGTTGATAATGGATATAAATTGGAATTGAGTCTTAAGGACCGAAGCACTGGGCACCTTGCAAAAATTTCTGAATGTGGGGAGCTTTTGGTGTTATTGTTGTTCATGTGAAAATCAACAAAAAATTTACCAGAAAAAAATAGCTATTTGCTGTAAGTTTCGGAGAGAAGAGAAGCTTAGCACAGATGCCAAAGACGTAGGAAAACAAATTCATCCAGGATGTCAGAACTGACCTTTGCGGGGATACAACTCGAGTGTCACTTAGGTGAGTGTGATCCATAAAGATTACGAGCTGGGCTTTGAAGTTAGTGGGTGGGGAGGGGAGAGAAGGCCTCTGTCACCAACAGGACCCGGGGCCAGTCACTGAGCACTTCCCCCTGCTGTTCCTTCGGCTCTCTAAGGCCATGTTTATACCAACGAGAAGCAAGTTGGCTGGGCATTTACCCACCGAACTGGGATTTTATAAATGGACAGAGCAAATAAATCAGATCAAAGCCGGCTTCTCTTTCTAGTTTACATTATTTAAGCAGTGTTTGGAACAGAAATAGAAATGGCCTCAAGAAAGCCAAGATGCCAAGATGATTTTATTCCTTGTGTTGAAACAATACATCCTTGTTATAAAGATCAGGCAATGCAGACACATACAAATAATAAAATGAAAACCGACCCAGAGTTTCCATCAACGAGGAATAAACATCATCTGGGCTGGACGAGCATCGTACTGAACACCTTCCAAACGGCATGTCCAGAAAGAAGGATGGAAATAAAAACAGACAGATAGTTCCATGAAACTATGCTTTTATTTTGGTAGTTTATTATTCATGGACTTTTATGAAAATATTATGATTAATTTTACTTGATTTAACAAAAAGAAATAAAACTGATTTGGAATGCAATCACTAAATTTCATATAAATGGGTTTTTTTCCCCCCTCCCTGCAAGATATATTAGCTCCTAAAAGATTACCCTAAGGTTCAGGAAAGAGATGGAGAATAACATTAAGAGATTGGGGACATTACATTTCTTTGAATTACAGTTTCAATTCTAGATAACATTGATTGACTCCCTGCTATGAAATTCAAGGGCGTTAGTAATTTCACACTTCTTTCCATTTCCCTGGTGATTTTCCTCATTATTATGTTATTTGCATGCTGTGTCAGTTTATGTAACAGCTGCATTATGCTTGGTAACCGCGATTCTTACAGTTGCATAATACTGGTTCTATTTAAATGGGTTCTCTGCTCCTTGTCCTGTTGTTTGGCCCAAGATCGTCCATTCTTGAGGTTTTAGTTTTGTGTCCTCTTATTTGTCGGGATTTCACTTCAAGCGGCTTCATAATATCAAGCGGGCCATGCGTTCTGGCTTCTCTGAACTGCTTTGTGCCGGAGAACACCTCTCTGTCGCTTCTTTTTGGGAGTGACGTCTTGGCTGGATTTTGCGAGGGTCTCACTTTCTTTCCTTTAGAGTGTCGTTGTCATCGCTCCACAACTGCCTGGCTTTCAGTGTCACTGCAGAGACATGCAACACTTTTCTTTTTCCATTTTGTAGGTTACTTGCCTTTTTTCCCTGAGTGTCTGAAATATGCTTTCTTTGTCCTTGAAGTCTTGATGACTTCGAGTCTTGTGGAACCGTCAGAGGAAAATTCAGTATTATTTCTGCTGGTCCCGTAGAGAAGGAGTTAGTCACCATGTGTCACTTGAGGACCCACTATTTGCTTTCTGTGTTTGTTCCTGGTTGATGGAAATTCTGGGGTGGTTTCCATTTTATTATCTATATGTTTCTGTATTGCTTGATCTTTATAACAAGAACCTGTTGTTTCAACACAAGGAATAAAATCACAACAGCTGCCATTTATTGCCTCCTCTGTGCCAAACCGAGTACCATTCTAGATGTTCTAGGAACATTATCTCGACACCCCCCCCAAACCTTTGGAGTGGACGTTATTATCCCCATTTTAAAGATGAGAAAACTGGCCGGGCACGGTGGCTCATGCCTGTAATCCTAGCTCTCTGGGAGGCCGAGGCGGGCGGATTGTTTGAGCTTAGGAGTTCGAGACCAGCCTGAGCAAGAACGAGACCCCGTCTCTACCAAAAATAGAAAGAAATTAATTGGACAGCTAAAAACATATAGAAAAAAAATTAGCCGGGCATGGTGGCACATGCCTGTAGTCCCAGCTACTCAGGAGGCTGAGGCAGTAGGATTGCTTGAGCCCAGGAGTCTGAGATTGTTGTGAGCTAGGCTGACGCCACGGCACTCACTCTAGCCCAGGCAACAAAGTGAGACTCTTTCACAAAAAAAAAAAAAAAAAAAAAAAGATGAGAAAACTGAGCTTCAGAGATGACAGGCAACTTAGCTAACTAAGTAGAGCTCATGTGGAAAGAGAGAAATCTCCCTCTTGCTTTATCCATGTCCTGGTTTTGATATTTTGATTTGACAGTTATATAAGATGTTGTCATTGGGAAGCAGGTGGCTGAGATGTACACACGACTCAATGAGCTATATAATAAAATAAAAAGCTATGTATATAATAAAAAATTAAAAGAAAAACCAAAAAAACACAACAAAGCATAAGCCAACTAATAGCTTGGACGGCTCTGGAAGGATAAGGACAGCCATGGTAGAGCAGAGGGAAGCAGATGTGCAAAGTGCAATGTAAATCATACACACGACACCCCTGCTTTGAGGACCAGCAGAGAGACACAGCACAGGCAAGAGCTAAGGTCTTAGCATTTGGCGGGCAGGGCCCCAAGGTCTCAGAGACATTGTCCAGTGTATCGGTCGGTCAGCTATTACACAGTAATGCTGTGTCACAGATTTCCCTGAAACTCAGGGTCTTAACGTAAGAGGCATTTATTCTCCTGTCGATGAGTCTGAAGGCCAACTGCAATTCTGCTGGACTAAACTGGACTGCAGGCTCTGGGTTCCAGGTTCAGGTTGCAGATCAAGTTAAGATGTGCAGCATGTGTCTTATTTGGGGCCCAGGCTAGAAGCATATTTGTCTCTTGGCAGAAGTTTATAACTTTCAGAGGACGCTCATAGTAGCCCTTGAGTCCCCGGCTCAGAATTATTTGCACACTGTCACATCTGCCCACTTGTATTGTTCAGAGAAAGTCACATAGCCATGGGCCGGGGAAGCACACTCTTCCATGGACGTTTGAGTGGGAGGTGGGGTGGGCAGGGATGAGAGTGAATATTTGCTGGACAGATTGAAGTAGCTACCTAGGATCCATAAAGTTGTGGCACAAGGAGACTTTTTAGTTAAAAATAATGTTTACTAAAGACTACCATTATTTTTGAAATTATACTTTGAGCCAAGTATCATGTTAAGCATTTTGCAAACATTATCTCACTTAATTCTCCAGCCATTCAATAAGGCGACTTTATTATCATCCCATTCTCCAAATTGAACACCCCGAAGCTCAGAGAAGTCTTGACCAAGGTCAGAGAGTCAGCTAGGAAGTGGTGGAACCCTAATTCAGACCATGATTAGCGTCTGTTTTCAACCAGCAACACAAAACAATAACAATAGCAACAATAAAACCTCTAATATTTATTGAACAATTGCTTTGTACCAGGTAATTTTTTTTTAGTACTTTGTATCGTACATTAACTGAATCCTTATACCACGGAATACAATTTTGAACTTATGGCTACTTAATCTTCATCAAAATAAGTGTCGAAAAAATGGTTTTTAGGGAGAATTGCATAAAGGACATGCCATCTCTCCATTCTTTCAAATACTCTGAAACCAGTTAGGTCAGATGAGGTCAGGGGAGAGCTGGGCAGTGGATCTGATTTTGCTAGTTCTTCAAAGAATTGCTCTTGTCACGTTGAACTTTTCAGTAGGTGCCATCGGTCTAGATTGAGGTTAGTTCTGGCAAGTGGTGTGTGGAACGCACTGTAGTGTTCACTGTGAAGCTTTTCTGGAGGGTTCTACTGCTTCCGATACCCAGGGGAACTTCCTGTCAGGTCTTAGTACCAAGAATAGTACTTTTCCTGCTGTTTTCTACCATTGCACTAGCAGTAGGTTGTTTTATTTTTAGTTTATAGGCATTGTGAAATTTGCTGTGAGGTAGGTACTATTATGATTCCTATTTTACAGATGAGAAGACTGAGGCACAAGGGGTTTTGTAACCTCCCTAAGGTCTCACAGGCTTAAAAGTGGCTGAGCTTGGATTTGAATTCCGACAGTCTGGATCCAGAGTTTATGTTCTGAAGCACTAGGCTGTGAAAGTGAATATGTGAGTTATTTTATGTGCCCAAACCGTGGTAGGTAGATTTCTTACATGGCCCTCAGCAATTCCCACCTCCTGATGATATTCATGCCCTTGTGTAGACTACCTGTTCACTTTGAGTGTGGGTTGACTTAGCAACTTGCTTTTTACCAACAGAATATGATAAAAGTGGTGAGATGTCACTTTGGTGACTAGGTTACAGAGGATTATAATGTTTGTCTTGCTAGCAGACTCTCACTATTGATGGCTTTGAGACTCAGTCTTACTGCCTGCAAGGACCCAAGTGCTGCTAACAATCACTTGAGCTCAGAAGTAGACCATTCCTCAGTCAAATCTTTAGGGGAGATCCTAGATTCTGGGCTGACATTTTGTGAGATAATATGGATGTGTTGTT
This sequence comes from Avahi laniger, assembly GCA_963575035.1. Taxonomy (NCBI): domain Eukaryota; kingdom Metazoa; phylum Chordata; class Mammalia; order Primates; family Indriidae; genus Avahi; species Avahi laniger. The sequence goes on from CAUYSK010076844.1 coordinate 13,945, forward strand.
TGAAGTTGCTAAGTTTTGGGATAATTTGTTACACAGCAACAGCTAACTGATGCATCCAACTTTAGTCTCATTTCTACTTTAACTTTTTGATCCTAATGGTGCTTTTCTTCCTTCTTATTGCAGGCTGCGTCCAACTCCTAACCCAGTGACCTCTTCTGGGAATGTGGTAAATATATGTAATCAAATAAGAAATAGATCTTGAATTAGGACTCAGGACTGTCTGAATCCCAACTCCATGCTAGTTTTGTAGAGGCTAGTTGTGGAATAAGGACTAATTATTGAGACTGTATCTATGCTATGTTGCAGCATGGGTAGAGTGGTGAGAATTAAGGTAGGCTCCAAATTATAGGTAATGAAGAGAGGTTTGCAGTGCTGATGAGTTTTAGTGCAGTGGATAAGAGAAGCATTTCAGGAAGATCCTAATGAGAATGAAGAAAACATTTCCATTAGTTATGTAGTACTGTGGAACAAATCACCCCGAACCTAGTGGCTTAAAACTACAACAATTTGTTGTAACTTCTGAATGTTTCTGTTAGTCATGAATTCAGTCGCAGCTCAGTGTGACAGTCTGACTTGGGGCTGCTCGTGAGTTGGCAGTCAAGGTCATTTGGGGCTGCAGTCATCCGAATGCTCGCCTGAGGCCAAGGAATCTATTTCCAGGATGGCTTGCTCACAACTTGGTGGTTCCTTTCTATGTGGGCTCTCCACGTCCTCATACCATGGTCGCTGGCCACCCCCCGAGCGAGCTTTGTGAGAGGAGATAGATAAATGCATGGGTTGCATTTGCCATATATACTAGAAGTCGTCATATTTTAAAAATCTCCTCAAACTGAGGCCATACGATACAGATATTTTATTTACTCCGTGAAGAAATCTGTTGAAACACATTATTTTCTGAGTGTTAGGCAGATACAACAATTTAAAAAGTGTTTTTTTTATTGTGTATGTATTATATGGCTAGAGATATTCAATATTTATTGACCTTCTCTCTGCCTGTGTGATGATAATACAGCAAACACTAAATTTTTATGAGAAATTGAAATAATAGGCAGCAGGCGTACATCATAACAGACTTTTTTTCCACAGAAATTTCTCTTGGGGTATAAGGTAATGTGTGAAATCAAACCAAAGAGGTATTATCTGGTGACATGAAACTAACAACATGAGAGCAGAACTCATATAATTATATTTTCCTCTTGGGAATTTTAGGATTTTCCTGAATACTTTAAACGATTATTATCACTATTTTGTTCTGCATGCATAGCATTTTTCTGAAATTGTTTGGTGAGGAATAAAAACTATTAATATCACCAGACTGGCCAGAGAAACATTTCTATGAAGAAACATCACTACTGATTCCAGGCAGGTAGTTATCATGCAAAGATCTAGCATCTTCTTGGCAATGTATGGTTGTCTTTTCAAAGACTTCAGTAACCCCAAATTGGACAGCTCTCCCTAGCCTTTTAAATGTGGCCTCTAGTGACAGGTGGCCACTTGTTCTCTGAAAAGCGACCCCTCTGTGACGATTGCTTCTGGATTCAGCTTGATTTGGTCCCAAAGTTACCTGAGACATTTCTTCAGGGAACTGTGCTCAGATAGCTGCCTCTGAAAGCTGGTGTGCGAATATTTCAGAGCTGAGATGGCAGCTGAGTTGCTCCCCAGAAAGAAGAGATCGTTAACGAGTCCTGCAAACGCTCCCTTGGTCATTTCCCTCTCCCTGGACCTGGAGGTTTGTGTGAATGCATTGTGGTCTTTGGTCCATTGTGATGAAGGGATATGTAATTTCTCATTTCTTTTGTTAAAAGACAGAAACATAAAATAATCATTTTCTTATTGATTATTGAGTAATTTGCAAGAAGACATTATTTTATAGTCTGCATCCACAATGCTTCATCAATGTATTCTATTTACAATTCTTTTCCAAAGCACCAAAGTTTATGTAGCATATTTAAAAAAAATTAATTGCCATTTTTAAGTGTGCAGTTCTGTGGCATGAAGTACATTCACATTGTTGTGCAGCCATCATCCCTATCCATCTCCAGAATTTTTCCATCCTCTAAGCCGAAACTCTGTACCCATTAAACAATTACTTCCCACCCCCTGTCCCCTGAGCCCCTGGCAATCACCATTCTACCTCTGTCTCTATGAATCTGACCACCTTAGGAACCCCATATAAGTGGAATCATACAGTATTTGTCCTTTTGTGTTTGCCTTGTTTCACTCAGCATAATGTCTTCGAGTTTCGTCCATGTTGTAGCATGTGTCAGAATTTCTTTCCTGTTTAGGACTGAATAATATTCCATTGTGTGTGTGTAGCACATTGTGTTTGTCCATTCCTCCCGTGACGGATGCTTGAGTTGTGCCTACCTTTTGGCTGCTGTGAATAATGATAATGCTGCTATGAAGGTGAGTGCACAAATATCTGTTTGAGTTTCTGCTCTCCATTCTGCTGGGTGGCATGGCTGTATTGTATGATAATTCTATGTTTAATTTTTTAAAGAACTGCCGTATTGTTTCCCCACAGTGGCTGCATCATTTTGTATTTCTACAAGTCTCATTATTTTTTTTATCATAGCTTTCATGCATTTTCATGTGTCAGGGGCACTGACAAGTTCAGTCTATGTGGATTTTTCTTTCTTAAAATTGACAGACAAATTAAATACCATAAATTTAGTGGGTTTTAAGTATATGTGCAAAGTTTTGCAACAATCACTACAATCTGATTCCAGAATATTTCCATTAGCAGTGACTCTCATTCTCCTCTTTTCTCAGACCCTGGAAACTGCTAATCATCTTTCTGTTTCTATAGATTTGCCTATTCTGAACATTTTATACAAATGGAATCACACAATCTACGTGTTTTTTTTTTTTTTTTGAGACAGGGTCTGGCTCTGTTGCCTGGGCTAGAGTGCCGTGGCGTCAGCCTAGCTCACAGCAACCTCAAACTCCTGGGCTCAAGCGATCCTCCTGCCTCAGCCTCCCGAGTAGCTGGTGTTATGGCAAGTGTCAGTGACCGGTCCCAGGGGAATAACCGAGCGGCACGCAGAGAGTTGGAGGGTCAGAAAGTTTAATTGGCGGCGGCCCAGACGGGGGTCAAGCCTCCCAAAGTCTGAGCATCTCTTCTGGGTTTTTGTCAGGTTTTATACTTTTTATGGAGGGTTACTCTTAACAAATCATACACAAGTATAAATGATTAACCAATTAGCAAAAAGATTTAAAAGTTATCCAATAAACAATTTTTATAAGTAGTAGAATTATGATAGGCTTATAACAAACATTAGAATCATGATAGGCTTATAACAAATATTATAATCATGG
>CAUYSK010076846.1:0-10278 GCA_963575035.1 Avahi laniger
TCCAATTAATTTCTTTCTATTTTTGGTAGAGACGGGGTCTCGCTCTTGCTCAGGCTGGTCTCGAACTCCTGAGCTCAAACAATCCGCCCGCCTCGGCCTCCCAGAGAGCTAGGATTACAGGCGTGAGCCACCGCGCCCGGCACATCCTGCTGTTTACTTTAAAACATCTCTGGATTACTTATGTTACCTAATACAGTATAAACGCTATGCAAATAGGTGTTATACTATAGTTTTTATTTGTCTTATTTTTTACCATCGTATTGTCACTTTTTTTTGTTTTGTTTTGTTTTTTTCCCCATATACTTTTGATCCACAATTGATTGAATCCACAGATGCAGAACCCACGGATAAGGAGGACCAACTGTCTTTGTACAATAACAGCTTTTGTCCAAATAAAATATCCCTGAAAGGACACATAAGAAAGTAGTGACGTTGTTTGCTTCTGAGGAGGGTGTGGTTGTCAAGCTCCAAGCCCCCTAGAGTCTAGCTCACTGGTGTTCACTCAGCACTGATGAGTGTTAGCAGGAGATCACAGAAATAATGGTGTATGCTTCCACGGCTAGGTCATAGGCCATTGTGAATTTTGTCTAGCTCATTCTTGGATAACTTATTAACATGTCATGAGGACATTCAAGCAGCCCAACGGAGAGGTCCACAGGGTGAGGGACTGAGGCCTCCTGCCAGCCATCTTGGAAGCACATTCTCCAAGGCCGGCCAAGCCTACAGATGACTGTGACTCCGGCTGATATTTCACTGCGACCTCGTGAGAGACCCAAAGGCAGAACCACCCCCAGAAGAGGTGTCCAAATTCCTGACCCAGTGGAAGTGTATAAACTAATAAATATTTATTTTTTTAAGCTGCTAAATGTGGGGTTAATTTGTTGTGCAGCTATACATAACTGAAACAGATTCGGTGAGGTGCTGCTGTAACAAATACCCAAAAACATGGGAGTGACTTTGGAATTGGGCAGTGGGGGGAAGCTGGAAGCACTTTGAGGAGAGTGTTCGTGAAAGTCTAAGGTGCCTTGACCAGGCTATTTGCACAAGGCCGATGGCATTGAGAGGAGCTGTGGACTTACAGGAAAATGGTACTGGAAACTGGGAGACAGGGCATCCAGTTGGGGAACCGGAGGGCTGGGTGGGAAGAAGACTTTCCACTTAGAAACTTTTGAATATTTAGAGCACTACCTATATGAAAACTAAATTAAGGGAATTTATATAATCATTTTTTTTTGGAGACAGGGTCTCTCTCTGTAGTCCTGGGAAGAGTACAGTAGTGTCATCACAGCTCACAGCAGCCTCAAACTCCTGGGCTCAAGCGATCTCCCTGCCTCAGCCTCCCGAGTAGCTGGGACTACAGGCATGCGCCACCATGCCTGGCTAATTTATATATATATATTTTTAGTTGTCCAGATAATTTCTTTTATTTATTTATTTTTTTTTTAGTAGAGACGGGGTCTCGCTCTTGCTCAGGCTGGTCTCGAACTCCTGAACTCAAACAATCCGCCCGCCTCGGCCTCCCAGAGTGCTAGGATTACAGGCGTGAGCCACCGTGCCCGGCCCCAATTATTCTTTTGAATGTTTTATTTCTTCTGTCATACGTTTAATTTTCAAGAACCTTTATTTGTTCTCTGATTGTTCTTTTTTTGGAGCATCCTAATCTCATTTTATGAGTGCTAGACCTTCCCTTACCTAGCTGATACATTTATTAATTTTTAAAGTCGCTTTCCTATTTTCTGCATTTTCTCTGTTTTCTCAGGGTTCTATGTGCTGGTCCCCACATCATTCATTTCATTGAGAATTCTTTTTGTGCCTTTCCTGGAGGCTGGAATCATTCACACACCACCAAGAACTGGGGCAATTTCTATCTTTCTCCTTTTCACCACTTTTAACAAGCTTGCTTTGTTAACGTAAGGGGCCTATATATTGCCCCTTACTCCCAAGGTGGCTGCCGCAGTTTTAAGAATTACAGATGCGATCGAGGAAGCAAAATTTTCCCAGAAGCTTCCAGAATTCTTCAGCTTCTGCTTCATTGACCAACCATGTCATACGGCACTTTCAGCTGCAAGAATGTCTGAGAAAGCAAGTATTTTTCCCCAGACTCTCTGATGAAGGGGACCAAAGAAAAGGGAGATGGGACCTTCACTCTCGCCTCTGTATCCTCAATGCCCACAGCAGCACCGGGCCTCAGAAGGCGCTTAATACATATTTACTGAATGAATAAATGAATGACCAATGCCCCGAAGCCCATCCCTGGACCTCAAGTTAGGAGCCCTGCTTCCTCGGATGATTAAAAATTGAATCCTTTAATTTGGCAAATGCTGTTGTACTACTATCAGAAATTACTGGGGGAGGCAGTAGAGAGTACCCCTTTTTCTCAGTACGAGCTCTGAACTATCAAGACACATAGGAGTAAAGCAGGTATGGACGCAGTACCACCTTCACTGCCGATGAAGGCCAGGGTCCAGGGTGTGGCTCGGGTGAACGAGGCAACAACCAACCTCCTACTGCCATAGGCAGAGTGAGACCCACCTGCCTGGTCACAGGCAGAGCTGAGACCGAGGGCCTCACTGCGGGGCGGCTGCCTGACAGCTGTGCTCACAGCTGGTCTGCTGGCCGGGAGGCCCCACCCAAAGGAAAGCAGGAGGTGGGTGGGCAGAGCTGGGCTTACACCGTCCTCCCCAGCTCGACAACCACCTCCACCTTCTAGGAAAGGCTCGAGGGTGGGGAGAGAGGCCAGGAGGGTGTGACGCTAATGCATGAAACAAGTAGAAAGGAGCCTTTTCCTGGTCCCCTAAATTGTCAACATTGTATTGTTTTCCTTTCTTCATGTTAAAAGAGATCATGTCAGCAACAGTTCAGCACCTGGTACTTGAAGATAGCAGGTGCTTAGTACAAGTTAGCCCCTTTTCCTCCTCTTCTCCATTCAAATTGTCTCTTCCCCAGGGCAGGGAGAGATTAGCCTTCCCTTCCTGCTGAAACATAAACTTTATTTCTCCTTGCAATTGCTCAATTTCTCTTCCTTTGTTGCAATTTCCCCAAGCATGTGACTTTCATTTGGCAACTCTCGCCCGTGGCGTTGGGGACACGGCAGTTATGCCTCACGCATCACATTCCTGCACTACAAAGCCAAATGACACTTCATGGCTAGACCCACTTGCCCCTGTCTCTGCTGGGAGGGGGTCTCCTCTCCCTCCCCAGCTCTACCACGCACCCACCTTCCTTGTGCCCCAGTTCCAATAGGTGGAGGACATTTATCTTCTTTTTTTGGCCACCCACCATTGGAACCCCTTCTTGTATTTGGAGGACTCCCCACTTTATGGTTTTATTGGGAAGAGGCACCCACCTTCTACTAGAGAAACTGAAATGTTCCATTTTCTCTTTCCCAGCCTCCCTTTTGCAACTAGAGCCTGGGCGTGGAGCCCAGGCTGACCAATCAGAGGGGCCTGTGCCGGGCTTTGGCGGAGGTTTGGGGGTGGCCAAGGGAAGCCAAGGCTCCGTAGAAATGCCCCCCGTTGGTTGTGGGCAGTGCGGCAGATCTGAACTCCTGGCACCGCAGGGACAGCCGAGCTGGCTGGGGAACACAGCAGGGTTTCTTTGCAGATACAGCTCTGGTTCCATGGAGCGGAGGCGGGTGTCAACCCTGACTGTGCAGCTTCGAACCTAGTTTTAAGGTCATGTGGCGGTTCCGCCCATTTGCCTCTCGATACATCTTCTTCTTCATGCAGTTAGTCATCGTCCATGGTCCGTAGCTGTGAACAATGGCAGGTACGTGGTACTTGAGTCCCTGACCTGCTCTTCCAAGCCTGACGTTCTCATCAGTTCTCCCTGGGAGCAGAGACTATGTCTCAGGAAGGGTGTGAACACACTCACGTTGTTTTTTTGCAGGCTCTCCTCCGCTTTGTGTTGGGGAAGGCAGCGCTGCGCAGAGTGCACTAAATTCAGAGCAGGAACCACCGACTTTGGTCTTCATTTTGTCGGAACCAACCCAGTGGCTTTAGGCAAGTCACCTCACCTCGCTAGATTTTCTCATGCGTCCAGTGATCTCGGTGGAGACGCCAGATCAAAAAATGCCCCAATTTCAACATCCTTTTATTCTCCGAGCCAGAGTCTCATTTCACTGCTTCAGCTTAATGGAGTGCTTTTGTTTGCTTTTCCTGTAAGAACTTGTAACTATGGTTCAAGCAAGAAAGCCTGATGGACTGTTGGTTTTACTGCACCCTGCCAGGCTTGGTTTCCAACCCCAGAACCAGGTATGTCCCAGCTTTCAAAGCGCAGGAACCAGCACTCTGCAATAGGATTAAAACAGGTGCGTTCAAGCTATCCATAGGGACTGGGGTTTAGAAATTATGTCTTGCTTCTACTTATGGATGGCAGCCCCTTTACTCATGCTGGGCGGATGGTTCATAGAATGAGCCCCTTCAAGCTCACTGGGGCTCAACACCTGGCTTGGAGTAGTTTCGAGTGTCTTTGAGTGAGTGACCACATACAGTGACCACATCTTGCTCAATGCTGCTGACTCATGCATGGGGGCTGACTTGCCTTCCCAAGAAGGTTGTGAGTTTCTCAGGAGCATGACTTCAATATATTTCATATCTTCTCCCTGCCTTTACTTCTCTCTCTCTCTCTCTCTATATATATATATATATACCTTTAGACAGGTAGAACATGTCTGTAAGTCCCACCTAAGACACTGACAACCTCGAGTGCCTCAGGGAAGGCTGGAGCCAGGAGTAAGAGGGAGATGCTTCATGGTACATTCTTGAATGTTTTACTATGAACATAATATTATTATTTTTTAAGCCACCTTATAAAGAAATAAGAAATTTCACATTTCTACTTTAATTTCATTTTATGATGGTACAATCATATATTTATCCAACCCCCTATTTGGGGGCATACTGATTTCTCTATCTTGTTAGAGGAAGTTGATTCACCTCTGTTCAACCCAGGAAGGCCTCCCAGAGGAGGTGACTTCTGACAGATGAATAGGAGTCAGGTGAGACAGGGTGGGCCATGAGGAGAAGGTATTCCAAGCAGGGGGAACACCATGAATGAAGATGGGAAGTGGAAGAGTGTGGTCTCATGAGGAAATGTAAGGAGGGTAGAGGCAGGATCGGCAGAGATGAGGCTGGAGGGGCAGAGAGGTAGTTTAGGGCTCCTGCAGCATGCTAGGGTCCCTTGCTGCCAGACGCAATGGGAATAATTTGGGGTTAGTGAGACTGATCGACTGTGCATCCCCACCCAATGGTGTGGTCATGGGACCCTCAGCAGACAACCAGACACCCAGAAGAAACTCTTAAAGGGATCGGTGCTACCAACCTAACAATAATATTGGGGTGATGTTGGGGATGTGGAGAACCACATTTTAGTGATGGGGAAAATCTAGGAACACAGTTCAGGTACAAATCCAAATATTTCCGAGGAGAACTTGAGCTTCTGCAGACATGTTTAACGTAAGAAAATCTTTTTCTGATTCTAAAATGCCTTGAAATAAATAGAAGATACCTATGCAATCTTAGCTCAGGGTTCCTAGGACATCGTTGGAGGAATTCAGTTCATTCTACAAAGGTTCTCTGAGCACCGTGTCCTGATACATAAAGGTTTCCTGCCCTCGACGAGGTCACAGTCTAGCAAAATACAAGACAGAAGTGATAATTTAGAACAAGGAGTTCTACTGTTGCACTCTGACAGTACAGTAGGAGCAAAGAAGAAAACATTTGCATTTCTGCAAGTTCAAGCTGAGTTTGTTACATATTAGGACTTAATTTTCTTTTCTCTGGGGTCACTGACATTGGTCTCACCAGTGGTGGCCAACATTTCTTGAGCCACAGGTTGAACACCATTTTACCAGGCTGTAGCTGTAACACAGTGACCACAGTCCTTATTTTCATTTAAGGGATGCAGGATAGATTAATATTTATAAGGCTTCACGTTAAGTTTAATAAAAGTTGAAATAAAATATATCTAGTAAAAAGTACCAAAGGGTACTATTTAAACTATTCAAACCAGAATACTTCCAAGAGTGAAAGGGGATGGTTTTAGTGATTTCACCCTGAAACCAGGTATAATTGGGATTGTTCCAGGGAAAGCAAGACTTAAGCAGCACCTCAGCTGTGTATCAGTTACTGACTAATCATTTATTCATAAATGAGGGCTGGTTTCTTACAGCTACCTCCTTCCCCCAACCTGCAGCAGGCTTCAAACAGGAAACATGCACAGAGGGGAGCAGAATTGGACTCCCCTAACTCTGTCAGGGGTGGGAGGGGTGATGGGAAAAGGCTTTCCAGGCTGAAAACCCTGCCTCAGAGCTCCCCAGGCAAGGTGGGAAAGGGCCTTCCAGGCGGAGCTAACCACAGGAAGCCCAGGGCGCATGCTCAGGTAGGAAGAGGCCAGATGCTAATGAGTTTGGTTTCTATCAGCTATTTTATGAATCATCTGGGGCACTTCAGAAAGAGATTTCAGGGCATCTCCAGACCTACCTAATCAGAACTTCCAGGAGATGCCTTTGATCTGGCAAATTTGGGAGATCCGGCTTTCCTCTAGAACGGGGGTTCTCAAAATGCAGATGCTGGCTAAAGCCACAGGCAGGGCCCCACTCAGACCACAGAACTGGAATCAGCCCAGCAAGTGAGGAAGCTGCCTGCCTAAGGGGGTGGTCACTGGGTCACTGCTAACCTGTCAGTGTGGCAGGGCTGGGAATGAAGGTGGACCAGTTCTACCTGCAGCTGCAAACAAAAACTGGAAAAACAGCAAGGGAGACTTATCCAAGTTCTTGCTGGGTGTGGCTGAGGCTGCACCATCGCAGCCTTCTGGCCATTCTTAGAAGCTTTCCCAGCAGGGGCCCCTGTCCTTGCCAAGAAGCTAGAAAGAATTAGAAGAAAGATGAGTCAGAAGAAAGATCACATGGTGTCTGGGCTTCTGGTGCTGCTCAGCCATCCCTCCCGGCTTCCCTCCTGTTCCTCCCCTTCTCCCAGGGTTGTCCTGACTTCCTACTCCTGTAAACTATAATTCCCAACTCCCCAGTTCCCCACTCTGGAGCTAGGAGGATACATGCAAAAAGCAGTGGGTGCTTGAGGGAAGGGGGAAGGGACTCAGGAGCCCGTGGTGCTGGTGTCTTCACTCTCTGGGCTGAATGGGGACGAATTGTGGGGCAGCCTGCTACCAGCAACACTGGTTTTGCAGGGCAAAGCATCATTGATCTTGAGTCAGACATGTAGCCTAAATGAAATCTGGAAACCTCTGGGATTCCTGGCTGGCACTGGTGCTTGTTGCTGTAGAAGACATACAAAATAGTGTAACCCCCGTCAATAATGTGTCGTGCTGGCCCTCAAATGGTAAAGTCAGTTGCGCTTGTCTCGGAGTAGCCTCCCAATCCCGTTTCATTTCTTTGAGGACCTGCCCTCCACCAGAGGCTGTGCTGGGCCTGGGGCTCCCACGAAGAAAGGTCCCACCTCAGATCATGATCTCCAGAGAAGCAAACAGAAACAAAGATGCCATGATAGGTAGAGACAGGACTGTGGCCACCCTGAAGCTAGCAAGGAGGGCACTAATCTGGAAGCGTGTGGGGCAAAGGTGTCTGAAAAGCCAGCCCACGCTGAGCAGCCCAAGAGGAAGTTTATTCTGGCTCAATAAACCAGCCAAGGGGGAGAGATCCCAGTGGGATTGCAGGGCTAAAACTGGGGAGAGTTTACTGACCTCCCTCCCCCAGAGACCCTCACACCTGCCTGCCCCTTCTCTCCCTACCCCCACTCCCAGAGCACCTTGTGCATGAGAATTAGCAGAAAAGTCCCAAAGGGGAGGTATTTGCTAGGCATGGGGAAAGTTTAGTCAATCTTCTGATAAGGGGTGGAAGGAGGAGGGTGGTGGTATTCCTGGCCGTTGAGCTGTGCACTTCCAGAACTGGGCCCAGTTAAACCCACTGCAAGAGTGATGAGGGCTTGGAGGTGGCCTCCCCCCGATCCCAGCATCTAGACTGCTGCTGCTCTGCCCACCAGCGCCTGCAACCCCAGCGGCCACTCATTCATTCACTTGTTTGTTGAATTAATGTGAGTGAGCACATTCTTCTAGCTGCTAGAGATACAGCCATGGCATGAACAAAGACAAAACAAAGACCACTCAAGACTTTCATCCTAGTAGGAGAGACAGACAAAGAACAATCAGACAAGTAAGGGAGAAAGAGGAACCAGGAAGGGAAAGGGGGAAGAGATGCACTGGTCATGTGGGAGGAGGGGCTCCACAGCAAGGTGGTAGGCGGGCAGAGACCCGAAGGAGGCGAGGGCGAGAAAGGGATGGGGAAATCGAATTCCAGGTGGGGAGAGCAGCACCTGCAAAGGTCCTGGGGCAGGCCTGTCTGAGGCACCTCCAGGAGGCTTGAGGCTGCCTGTGCGACTGAGTTGGGTGGGCAAGCAGGGAATTCGCTGTAAATGAAGAGACCCAAAGGAGTTTGAGAGCAAGAGCTTTGCAGTCATGCATGCCTGGGGACCTGCTATTTATTAGTGGTCTGCATTTAGGCAGATTGCTTCATCCCCCAAGGCTCGGTTTCTTGTCTGGAAAATGGGAAGAATGGTATTCTATGTACTTTTTCTAAATAAATGGCAGCTATAACTAGGCTGTACTTATTATTATAAGTACAATGGATGCATGTTCAGTATTTAGTATAAGCACCTTCCCAAAAAGGTTTTCCAACTGGATAGACACTTGATTGTTGTCTTTTTTGTGGCATTAGAAAAATACCTTAAATTATATGGACATGTTCTGTGCTTGGGGAGCGTGGGCATGCTAGCAATCACAAATTACACTGACCCTTTCTCCCAGCCCTCAAAGGCCGGGCAGCAAAAGCAAGGCCTGGGGCGGGGAAGGAGCTTGGCTGGTCAAGGCAAGACAGTTGTCTGAGCCAGCATTAGAATCTAATCATCTTGAGAGGGAAGCAGAAAGTTTCCCTTTGAATCGACACTTCCTTCCACTTTCTTTTCATTTGAGCAAGCAGATGCCTGGAGCGTTTGAATCTTTTCCAGGGAATTTTGAGCTACGATCATTGTAAGGAGACAGCCATCTCCCTCAGCGACTGGCCTGGGTCTTTGGAATGGTCTCTGGAATGCGAGCAGGTTGCAGCAATCCTGCTCCTGCCCTCTCCCTGCCTGACGGATGGATGACGTATCTGATCTAGAGCGTCCTGCTCAATCACCGCCCCCTGCTGGCCCCTCTCTGACCTTCGCGGGAGCCGCCCCACCCAGCCTGTCCCTCCCGCTGCTCTGCTCAGATGCCTTAGCATAAGAGCGTAGGTGACGCGGCTTATCTCTCCTGCAGGACGCAGAGGCTGTGGGTTCATGATGGCGGGAGAGGTGCATGCAGACCTTGTCCTGGAGGACCTTGTCATAGCAGAGAAAAAAGTAGCAATGGTAATGAGTGGATGAGTGCTGTATTAAAAAGAAAATAAAGACTCAGAGGTCAAAGGTGAAGCACTGGGAGGAACAGTTTACTACCAGGTGGCTAAGTGGCTGGATGGCCAGGTCGGGGTCCGTCAGCCGCAATGGCTAAAGCACATAGCAGGGACATCAAACCTAGTCTGGGATAGTCAACAAAAAGTTTTAGAAAAAGGCATGATGATTTTCTTCCCTCTTTGCTTCTTCTAAAAACACTTACTCCTCTCAAATTAATGTATGGCAACAATCGCTGTCATTTATCGCTCATTTAATGCGTGGCAGGTGCTTTGCTAAACTCTTTATACACACGTTATTTAATCTGCACATAAATCTTATGAGGTCTTATCACTGTCTTTATTATATAGATAAGGAAACTGAGTTTATCTCCAGGGAAGGTAAGGAACTTTACTGAGGTTTAAATGTAGGTCTTACCCAGAGTTCAACCTTTTCACTACGAGACTCTGTACTACATTTTCTTCATGAAGCTTGCTGGGGTGGCTTGACCTGGTGGCAGGGCCTTCCTCCCATTTTTGCCTTAAAAAAAAAAATGCTGGTCCGGCACAGTGGCTCACACCTGTAATCCTAGCTCTCTGGGAGGCCGAGGCGGGCCGATCGTTTGAGCTCAAGAGTTCGAGACCAGCCTGAGCAAGAGCGAGACCCCGTCTCTACTAAAAGTAGAAAGAAATTGGCCAAACAACTAAAAATATACAGAAAAAATTAGCCGGGCATGGTGGCGCATGCTTGTAGTCCCAGCTACCTGGGAGGCTGAGGCAGTACGATCGCTTGAGCCCAGGAGTTTGAGGATGCTGTGAGCTAGGCTGATGCCACGGCACTCTTGCCAGGGCAACAGAAT
>CAUYSK010076849.1:0-27626 GCA_963575035.1 Avahi laniger
TTTTAGTTGTCCGATTAATTTCTTTCTAATTTTAGTAGAGACGGGGTCTCGCTCTTGCTCAGGCTGGTTTCGAACTCCTGAGCTCAAACAATCCGCCCGCCTCGGCCTCCCAGAGAGCTAGGATTACAGGCGTGAGCCACCACGCCCCAGCTTTCATTTTTTTTTTTATTATTTCAGCATAACAGCTTTCATTTTTTTAATTAAGCTTTTTATTTAAGAGTTTCATATTTACAGAAAAGTTGCAAAAATAGCACAGAGCTCCCACATACCCCTCATCCCATTTCTCCCTTTTTTAACATATTGTATTACCACGGTACATTCTTAGTCACAACTAGGAAACAAACACTGGCCTGTTAATATTAACTACACTCCACACTTTATTCATAGTTGACGAGGTTTTCCACTAACAGCCTTTTTCTGTTCCAGGATCACATCCACGATATCACATTATATTTAGGGGTCCTGTCCCCTTAGTCTCCTCTGGTCTGTTAGTTTCTCACACTTTCCTTGTTTGTCATGACCTTGGCAGTTTTGATGTAGAATGTTCCTCAATTTAGGTTTTTCTGCTATTTTTCTCATGGTCAGAAGAGGGTCATGGATTTTGGAAATACCAGTTGAGCTTTTAAAAGTTATGGGCATTCACTCCACATCAGAGCTCTAAAGGTTAAAAAAGAAATAGAATCTCCATCTGTTTGCTGATTGAGGTACTTGCTGGCTACCTCTCTCGTGAGCTTAGCAAATAGCACCATCCTGTTTGTTTTGTGCTTTGCACAACCATTTAAACCATGCTCATTAACTCAGTCCTTTTTATGTAGTTGGAACTTGGTGTTCCTCCATTTGTGAATGGCTAGAACTTCAGTTCTGAGCATTCATCAAGAAAGACTATCATTTATATTCACAGAAGGCGCAACGAAGCAAATACACCTAGATTCTTGGGAAATGGTTCTGCGTTCTTGCCATTCTGACAGTCAGAATAATCTAGAGTCTAAACCATGCTGCAACACATCATCCTACCTCTTGATCACAATACCCCATTATTTTTGCAGTAATACATTCATTGATTGTGGTTTTTAAAACCTAGATATAATTCACATACCATAAAATTCATCCTTTCCAAGAGTACAATCCTCTGGATTTCAGTATATTCACAAAGTGGTACAACCATCACCACTGCCTAATTTCAGAACATGGTTATCACCCCTGTATGTACCCTGTACCCTGTACCCATTAGGAGTTACTCCCATTCCTCCCTCTCCCCAGCCTCTGGCAAACATTAATCTACTTTTCTTCTTTATGGATTTGTCTATTCTGGACATTTCATAAAAAATGGAATCATACAATATGTGGTCTTTTGTGTCTGACTCCTTTCACTTAGCATGATGTCCTCAACGTTCACCCATGTTGTGGCGTGTATCAGCATTTCATTCCTTTTTATGGCTGAATAGTTTCCATTATTCACACTGGATAAACCACGTTTTGTTTATCCATTCACCAGCAGAGGGACACTTGGTTTGTTCCCTGGTGTTTTGAGAGCTGTTCAGTGTTAACTTACTGACTCAGTTCCTTAGCTTGCCTTCCTACACAAAATATAACCAGTGGCCAGAGCTAAAAACAAACACGCAGAAACACCAAAAGACCATCTTTATAGAAACCATTGCTGAGTTTTCGACCACAAGCAGGCAGTAATTGACTCACATGTGTGTTAAGATTGCTCTGTGCCCTACAGACCCAAAGGTCAAGGGGACAGATACAGACTCTGCTGCCATGGAACTTAGAGTCCAGTGACAGAGATAGACATGAAGCAAATCACTATACAAATAAATACAAAGTGCTGTTAGAACAAGTGCCATGGGAGAGAAGAGCTTGGGTGAGCATAGCAGTTGAGCAGATCATCACTGAAGAAGTAGCATTAATTTGAGTTGGAAAGATGAGGATTTGGCCAGAAGAGAGGAGGGAGAGAGGCTGCAAGCTGTGAAAATAGTGATGGGCTTGGGGCTTGCGAGATTGTGGGGTGCACTACAAGTAAGAGGGGAGTAGTGGACATTGGAGCTAGAGAGGTGGCAGGGAATGGGGGGACTGGCCGGATTGTGCTTGTGGATAAAGTGATCAGTAGCTACCGCAGCATCTTCTCACCGAAGGACAAGGCTTGAACTGTTTTCCAACACACCGGGGCATTTAGAAATCCTTCAAGCTGCTCGGAATTAGGCCATTTGTCTTCCAGTCCAATAAGGAGCAATTTGGGTGCTGAAGCTTGTTCTTGCCCACTCGTAACACATCCTAGACATGTTGTTATCTGTTGTTATGCTGGATATCTCGTGTTCGCCTCGTTAGGCCCATTCTTTGCCCCTCCCCACACTCCTCCTGGCTCCTGGGGGCTGACCTGCCTGAACCCACATCAGGAGATTCGAAGGGGATGTGTGCAAAGTTGGGCAGTTAATCCTCTGGCTCCCTTCTCTTTTTCTTTCAATTGAGTGATTAATGCTTTACCTCCGGCTCTCTTCCTGTTGGGTTGCACCTTCTGAAGGCCACGGCTGCTATCATGAGACTGTCTCCATACAGCCGCCCTCTCTGGGTTCTTCTAATCACTTCCTCCCCTTGTTCCATGAGGCCGCACTGGGGCCAACTCCCTGTTGGTTGCTCTAATTCCTGCTCACACCTTTTTTGGCAGACTTTAGTCTCCAAATATAGCTGCAACAATACGTCCATCCCACGTGTTCTTTGGCAGTGCAAACTTGCCAGGTCTCCACTGAGTCTGTTTCTCTACTCTCTTGAGTCTGGGCGTGCCCTCCCTGTGACTGCTTTGGCCAATGGAAGTTGGGGTAAGTGTTGCTGTGACAGTTCTGGACATAGGCAGGTTGGCTTCTTGCTCTTGGGACCCTGAGCCCCCATGTAAGAAACCCAGTTTACTCTGCTGGAGAGAGAGGACGCAGAGAGAAGCACTAAGATGCCAGACAGTAAGTGAGGGAGCTACCTTGGATGTCCAGCTCATCCGAACCTTCAGATGACACCAGACCAAGATGATTGTCACTGCATGAGAAATATCCCAAGCGAGATCCACTCAGCTATTTCCAGTCAACACCCAGAACCACAAATAAATTATTTTATGCCAGAATCCATTTGCATATGGTCCCTTTATTAAACTTTATTCAAATTGCCTAGTGTGTATGACCGTCTGCTTCCTTCTGGGACCCCACAGACCACAAGCAAAAGTGTCTAGCAACCAAAATCTCACCCCTAACTTCTACCCTGGATCACAGAATCCCATAAGTAGTAAGGGTTAGAGTAACCCTGGAAAGTCACCAGCTTGAAGTCACCCTGCACACCTGGGTCTCCACCCATCCTATTTTAAACATAGGACCTCAGTCACTTATTTCAGGACTTCTTTCTACAAGTCTCTTTCAAGAGCAGATGTAGTAGGACAGGCCATTCTGCTGCACATTAAACCTATTCATACTCTCATACTCTCAAAAAAGCATCATTTCTTTTTCTTTTCAGGCTAAACATGTCCGTTTTTTGTAGCTTCCTCAAAGGCCCTGTTATTGGTCAACCCTTGTATTTTATTCCTTGTCCTTCTTGGAAAGAGTTCATGGATGGTGGTACCCAAAACGGAGTCCAGCTCCTCTTGTAAAGATTTAACCTTTCTCTCTCTTACTGATCTTTTTGGGATCCCTGCGCTCAGGAGTTCTGTCTTTTATCTTTTTTCCTCAGGCCTCCACTTCCCCCTGCAGTGAGAGCTGTGAGCTACAAGACAGGACTTTCCCTGAGGAAGAGTAGCTGGGCTAGCACAGCACAGTTAAGCCTCTCCTGCCCTGTGCCTTAGTGGGTAATACAGGGTCTGCTTTCCACGTAGGGCAGGGGCTGAATCCAGCTTCTGTGCTGCAGGAAGTTCTGAGTAGACCTCCATGGTCTGCCGTTCTGAAGAATTCTCTCAGCAAAGAAGCACAGAGTGCTCCAAAGGTTAAAAGAGCTTGCCACTGCCATCCCCCAAAGAGGCCTCAAGGTCAACCCTTCCCTACTCTGCCTGGAAACAAGCACCAGAGGTGACGCAACTGAGCAAACTTTTTCTACATTCACTGCTGGGATCTGCGGAGGGGAGAGGACCATCGCTGAGGGCCAAATCACAGAGAATTACCCAAGTCTGGGAACATCGAGTTCCCTCAGGACCACAGGCAAAACAAAGAAGAGATGCAGCGGGGTCTCCAAGCTTGAGACGAGGCCCATGGAGTGTAGATCCTGTGAGTGGGAGAAGTGGTGGGGAGAGCATGAGAAAGAGTAAGAAAGGGTATGAGGATTCAGGTGTGAACCAAGCCAAGCCTCGAGAGGTGGAACAGCATGTCTACTTGTCACTGAAAGCTCTTCCACGGCAAGAGTTCTGCATCCGTGTTTCATTAATATACTCACGCGGTAAGCATTCATGAGCCAGGCTCTGTTGTAAGTGCTGGGCATACAGCAGTGAAGGAAGTCAATGAAGCCCTGCTTTCATGGGGCTGACGTTCCTGGAGGGGAGAGAAGCAATGAATAAATAGAAAGCTTTTAATTTATTAATTAATTTTTTACTATCCCACTCTTGTTCTAGAAATTATTTCTAGCCTAGCTGACTGCTGGATTATTGGACTTCCCTCCTAAGCAAGTGCAGCAAGAGCGAACTGGGCCGCCATAGAGTGTCACAGCGTGGGAGGAAGCCACCTTGGGCGTGTTGCTTGGTCTGGGCTTCTTCCATCCAAGCCAAGGCAGCCTCCTTTTTCCTCCTCCCTCTCCACCCCGTGCTCTGGGCCCACTTCTGTGTCCTGGGCTTAGTGAGTGTCACTGGCTGTTGAACACCTGGTTGTCCACATCGGGCAGTTTAATGAATCTCCAAGTCCGGTCTCTAAGGTGGGAAGTCATCCTCAGATTCAGGAAGAATGGGAAAGCAACAGGCTCCCGGGTCCTCCATCCCCTCCCCGCCTCCCAGCCTCAACCCCCTCCTTAGCCAGGGTGGTTCTGCTTTTTCTTTTTGTCTGTCTTTTCAATCCATTGCATGTACACTGTGCCGTTTCCTTCATTCCATTTGCCGAAAGCCTTTTCCTTTCCTTTCCTAAAGCAAAGAGAATCAAAAGCTCTGACTTTCACAACTGTTATCTCTAAAATGGACTTCTAGAATCCTCTTTGGAAGGCAAATGCTGAGCATAGATTCCTCCTGTGCTGTAACAGTCCTCAGCGTCCCTGTGAAGGGAGTGCCCCTGGGCTACCCCTGGCAGAGCAGGGTCACAGAGGAAGGAAAAAGAAAAGCACTTTAATGTCCCTTCAGTTAATATTTGATGATCTTTTACAACCAAATTTGTTCATCATTGTGATGCTGGTGGCTTTCTTGAGAGTTCCATAAAGATAACAGCTTTCTCTGTTTTCTCCTTTAAAATACATTCTCTGGATTAGAAAACAATTTGGAAGTTTCTTATAAGGTTACCCATACACTAATCATACAACTCACTCCCAAGAAAAGAATCTCACTCCTAGGAAAAGAGATAAAAACTTATGTTCACATAAAAACTTGTAATGTGAATGTGTATAGCGGCATTATTCATAATCATCAAAAACTGGAAACAGCCCAAGTGTACTTCAACTGGTGAATGAATAAACGAATTTTGGTACATCCATAAAATGGAATACTACTCAGCAATAAAAAGGAATGAACTACCAATACACCATCAACATGAGTGAATCTCTTTTACTTAGCATTAGGCTAAGTAAAAGAAGCCAGGCTCAAAAGGCTACAGACATTATTATTTCATTTATAGGATATTCTAAAGAAGGCAAAATTATTGGCTAGAAAACAGATCAGCGGTTTCTCAGTGGCTGGGGTGTGGGTGGCTCGAAAGAGGTATGGGGCAATTTTGGAGGATGAAGGAACTGTTATGTATCTTGACAGCGGTGCTGGTTATGTGTCTATGGACACTATACATTCTTGACAAAACTGCAGAACTGTACACAAAAATAATGAATTTTATGATTTGTAAATTTTATCTTAATTTTTAAAAATAAAGAATAAAAGAGCGCCTCAAATAAAAGCCCAAACAAAACAAAACACCTGTGCTGAGAAAGGTGCCCCCGAATCTCAGTCCCACATCTGATCCTTCAAAGTAATTTTGCAGAAACGGAGGAAGGACATCACCTGGAGAGTGGCTTGTTGCTCCTGTTAGGTAACTATCCTTTGTGAACAAAACCTATTTAGTATCAGGAAGACACCAGGTTGGTGTGGTTTTGTCATTAAGAGTCTGGTGACTGGGGAATGTTTGCAAGCGGCATGGACCAGAACCAGGTTAGGGGACACAAAATCCCTGTCCTCGTCGCCATTGCAATGTAACTCAGCTGGGTTGCCGGCCCCTGAGCCCGTTCTGTGTTTCGTAACCAGAAAGATCTCAAACTTCACACTCCTCCTTCAAACCTTCACGTGGCTTCTCCTTGTACTTGGAATAAAATCCAAGCTTTCCATAGTTCTCTGTGTGACCTGGTCCCCAACAAATGCTTGCACATCACGTCCTATCATATTCCCCCAACTCTCCAAGCTCAGCCACACCAGCCTTCTGGGTCCTTGAACAAGTCAAGTTCATCTCCCCATGAAGGCCATTGCTCCAGCTAAAAATGGATCATGTTTCCATCATTTCCTAGCTGTGTAAACTACTTAATCTCTCTGTGCTTCAGTTTCCTAGCTGGTAAAAATAGGGATAATGATAGTATTGACTTCATAGGGTTATTGTGAGTTTTAGCAAGTTAACACGCATAAAGCGCTTGAAACAATGGAAGGCATGTTGTAAGTGTTTAGTAAATGTTAGCTGCTGTTATTTCTAGTTCAAGAAACTCTTATTTTCTCTACTTTTTGGCCCTGACATCCAGAACTGTTTGCACGCGTAACTGTACCTACTGGGTAAAATATCTTACAAAGAAACTGTAACCAAACCAGTCAGTTATTTCTTGGTTAACAGAGTGGCTTCAAACATCTTCATAACATTTTTTTCTTAAGCTTTTTATTTGGGGAGAACCTTAATATACAGAAAAGTTGTAAAAAAGATAGTACAGACAATTTTTATATACCCTTCACCCACTCACTCACCCTTCACTCTCACTAATGTTAATGTCTTCTATAGCCATAGAAATTAAGAAATTAACATTGGCACAGCACTATTAATTAAACCACAGACTCCATTCAGATTTCACCAGTTTTTCCACTAATATCCTTTTCTGTTCCAGGATACCACACTGTATTTAGCGCTAATAATCTTTTTAAATTATGATTTTATAATTTTGGCCTTTGCTTTCTAAAATGCATAACATAAAAAGATGCAGGGGGGTACCACATTTAAGTTGCAAACCTCCCCAAGTTCCCTATCTTCTTCTCTGCCTTATTTTTCCATATCACTGAATATGTCTAACAGGCTATCATAGTACATTGAATCTAAGATGTCACCAATTGACACATGTAACAAAAGAAAAAAATGCCAGCAATAATAACCGTAAAATGCTGCCAGTTATAAGATGCATCCCAATTTATAAGATAATAACATGTGAAAATGCATGTCTTACCATCAGTAAAATATGGCATGCATTTTACATACTCAATATACAGATTGTCTATTTGCCCATTAGAATGCTGATGCCATGAGGACAGGATTTTTGTTTTTGTTCCCTGATATATCCTTGGTGCCTAGCATATAAAAGATGCTCAAAAAATATTTGTTGAATGAACAAATGAATAATATAATACTAGCTAATATTTATCAGCATCTATTCAAAGCTCTTTACTTGTATTAACTCTTCAAATTGTGTTTAATATTTTGTCAGAAAGAGAATCAATTATAAACTAGCAATAATAACCCAGAAAGTGATACTTTTCAATCCTTAGCCTAACCAGAACATAAAAGTAGGCAATTGAAAGAAGATAAAAGAAGGTTGTTTAAATATCATCTTTAACAATGAACCGAGAATTTTAAAATAATAATTTTATTCATCAACAAAGGTTGATTGAGCACCTCTCTATTCCTGGCACTTTTGCAAGTTCTAAACACTTTACATACATGAATTCATCTAATTCTCACACCACCAGGAGGTAGGTAAGCCTGTTTTGCAAATGAGGAAATCCAGACATAGAAAGGTTAAGGAACTTGCTCAACGTCACACAGCTTCTAAATGGCAGAGTCAAAACTTGGGCCAAGGCAACCTACTCTAGCATCCACATCTTATCCAGTGGGCTACACTGCCTCGTAGCCACTAAAATATCCTGTCCTGTGTTGATGGTACAGTTGTTAAGCGGTATTTCAGAAATTAATAAAGCAACAAAAATCCTTAACTTTTATGACCAAAAAGTGACCCTCCTTCGGCCCCAGCGAATTAGGCTATTCCATTTTCTGACCAATGCATGTCAAACAACAAAAGTAAGGCAGAGCCGACCTGCTCTGGTTGGCTTTTGTTTTATTGACATAGGATGGGACAAGCTCTGTGCTAGGTGCTGGAGAGAGCTACCTAAGACACAGGTGCTCCCAGTGCAGAGGTGAGAGGCTGGTAAACCAATGATGTCACCATGGAGGTCTGTAGGAGCTTCAGGATGAGCCTGGGGGAAGGGAATGGACTTCATGGAGCCTTGAGTTGAAACTTGAGGGAGGAGTTACAATTTGCCAAAAGGATGAGCAAAGGAAGCCTGAACTTACTGCCCTGCAAGCTTCCTGCCCTCTAGACCTGAGGGTGGGTGTAGTCATTTTAATTCCACTCTCTTTTTAAGTCTTTATTTATTTATTTATTCAGGATATTATGGGGGTACAAATATTTTGGTTACATGTAATCCATTTGCCCTGCCCAAGCCAGGGCTACAAGCGTGTCCCTCCCCCACACAGTGCGTTCTGTTTCCATTAGTTGTGAGTTTACCTCCCCTGCATCCTGCCCCTGACCAGCACCCAATGAGTATTACTATCATATGAACACCTTAGTGTTGGTCAGTTAGTACCAATTTGATGGCGAGTACCCTTGTGATACCTCACTTTGAAGGATGGGCTCAACCTCTATCCAGGATAATATGAGAGGTGCTAGATCACCATTGATTTTTGTAGTTGAGTAGTATCCCATGGTATACATATACCACATTTTATTAATCCACTCATGTATTGATGGGCACTCGGGTTGTTTCTATATCTTTGCAATTGTGAATTGTGCTGCTGTAAACATTCAAGCATAGATGTCTTTATTATAGAATGTCTTTTTTTCCTTTGGATAGTAGTGGGATTGTTGGATCAAATGATATTTCTATTTTTAGCTCTTTGAGGTATCTCCAAATTACTTTCCACAGGGGTTGTACTAATTTGCAGTCCCACCAGCAGTGTAAGAGAGTTCCAATCTCTCCACATCCATGCCAGTATTTGTTGTTTTGGGACTTTTTGATAAGGGCCATTCTCACTGGAGTTAGGTGATATGTCATTGTAGTTTTGATTTGCATTTCCTTAATGATTAGAGATGTTGAGCACTATTTTATATGTTTGCTGGCCATTAGTCTGTTTTCTTTTGAACAGTTTCTGTTTATGTCCTTTGCCCATTTATTGATGGGGTTGTTTGATTTTTTCTTATTGATTTTCTTATGTTCTATATAGATTCTTGCTATCAGCCCTTTATCAGATATGTAGAAAGAAAATATTTTCTCCCATTCTGTAGGCTATTTATTCACTCTAATGATAGTTTCCTTGGCTGTGCAGAAGCTTTTTAATTTGATCAGGTCCCATTGTTTATTTTTGTTGCTGCTGTGATTGCTTTGGGGGTCTTCTTCATAAATTCTTTGCCTAGGCCGATGTCTGAAAGAGTCTTCCCGACATTTTCTTCCAGAATTCTTAAGGTTTCACATCTTAAGTTTAAGTTTTTTATCCATCATGAGTTGATTTTTGTGAGAGGTGAGAATCTAGTTTCAATCTTCTGCATGTGGATATCCAGTTTTGCCTTATCCCAGAGATGCAAGGCTGGTTCAACATACACAAATCTATAAATGCAATTCACCACATAAATAAAGGCAAGAACAAAGACAATATGATTCTCTTAATAGATGCAGAAAAAGCATTTGACAAAATCCAGCACACTTTTTTTTTTTTTTTGAGACAGAGTCTCACTCTGTTGCCTGGGCTAGAGTGCCGTGGCGTCAGCCTAGCTCACAGCAACCTCAAACTCCTGGGCTCAAGTGATCCTCCTGCCTCAATCTCCCAAGTAGCTGGGAATACAGGCATGCACCACCATGCCCGGCTAATTTTTTTTATATATATTTTTAGTTGTCCAGCAAATTTCTTTCTATTTTTAGTAGAGACAGGGTCTCGCTCTTGCTCAGGCTGGTCTGGAACTCCTGAGCTCAAACGATCCACCTGCCTTGGCCTCCCAGAATGCTAGGATTACAGGCATGAGCCACCACGCCCGGCCAAAATCCAGCACACTTTTATGATTAAAAACCCATTCCACTCTCTTTACAACATGATTTTCGGTTCCCTGAAACAAGAGATCAGCTCTGGTTCCCTATCTCTGCCAGAACAAATATTGAGAAATATTGGGCTTGATGACTTCAGTGTTGCACATTATTGCATGTGCCACAGACTTAGATCTAGTCTCCCCCACCCCATCCCCAACCGCCTGCAAATGAGAATCAGGTGGCCAAGTCAAGGCTAAATCCTGGGAAATGAGATGGGGAAGAACTATGGGCCACCCAGGGATGCAGAGAGTGAGGAAAGAACTGAAAAAGTGTGACCAAAGTTTGATCCTGCAAAGGTCCCCATACACAAGCCCACAGAGTATGAATAAACAGTAGTAGAATAGTGCCTGATGTCAAAGCAATCAATAACTATGAGGAATGTGAATGCCAGCTGTTCTGGGGTCTCCCAGGAGCCCTTGTCTACGTTTCTTAAAAAATAAATGTATGGATATTTATGTGTACACAAACATACATATATCAGTGTTTTCTCAAGAAGGTTTATACATGATCAATCTACCAATGCAACTTAGAAAAGTCACTGACTTTTGTTGCTCTATTAATTTTTGGCCACCAGCGTGTTCCCACTCTTATAACAATAAGAATCATTAACTGTAATGCATACGGGTCTTAAAAGTATTTGATCAGGGTGTTCCCAGCTTGTGCTTTGGCCAACGTGTGGACTCTGGGAAAGTGCATATCTCTGTTTCTTTTCATGTTGCACACTCCTGAGGGCAGAGGCCATATTTGTTTAACTTGTTTTATACAGTGTTGAACAGTTCCATTCACAAGGGAGTATGTAAACAGTCCAATTTAAGCAAGAGGTGGATGTTCATTTCTGAGAGGGGGTTAAAATATGAATACATTGACAAGTCACAATATTTTAATCATAAAACAAGTATGTAATAATGTATGTATAAATGTGTATAATGTGTACAAATATGTTGTAATATTGATTTACAACCATCAAATAATCATACCAAAATATACATCTCAACTGAAGAAAATGACAATTTGGGCAAACTCACATATTTTGTCTTGTTAGCACTGAGTGACAATTCTCAACTGCAGACCATGACTTGAGTCTGAAATAGGCAGGGTCAGAAGAAAATTCCAGCACAGCAGTAGAGCTCCAACTTCCAGTTGTCCTTCTCCATGCATCTTCAAGCCATATCCATCACTATTTTCCCTTCGCTGTAAAAAAAAAAGATATTTTTCATGCTTGTGATTTCTCCTCTCGTGCAAAAATGGGAAGGTTTGAGATGTAAAGTGATACAAGAGAAAATATGACAGATAACACTTACATAGAATTACATGCCAGACCCAATTCTAGGTGTTTTACATATAAGTCATTTAATTCTTACAACCACCCTATGAGTCGCTTCTATTATTATGCTCATTTTCAATGGAGGAAAACTTTTCATTTTATTGGAGGAAACTTAGGTCCAGAAAGATTAACTAGCCTGCTCAAGTTCACAAATCTATTAGGCCTAAGATTCAACCCAGGTAGTCTGGCTCCAGATCTATCTTAACCACTAATATGTGAGTAGAAAGAAACCCTCAAGAAGTCACTTTTATCATGAGTGATGTTGACCTGGGCGCTTAGTAAATTGTATTATACAACAGCTCTCAAATGTCTTAAAAACCCCAGCAAAACCATAGACTGAAACAGGAAACAGCAACTAAAATTCCCAAGTATTAATATGTAAAACTTACTTTAAATTATTGGATATATTGATGTATACGTCATGTGCATTTTGGTAACATGATAGCTAAGAATGGAAGCTCCCAAAAGCTTGGGGGCCTCTGATGATATTCAAGCTATTTTTCCAGCTTCTTCCAACCATCTAATACTTAAAACTGCCTCCTCTATGACTGATAGCTCAAAGGTAACTCAAAACTTAGCAGTCTTATTAGTCAAGCCAATTAGCACTAGTTGTTGTAACAACCTCCAGTTTGGTGGCTTAATGAAATTAATGTTTATTTCTCAATCACACAAAGTCAAAAACAGGTGCTCATTATTGGGCATTCTCCTGTTCAGGTTTCTTCCAAGCGGTGATTCAGGATCCAGGCTCTTTCCATGATGTGGTTCTTCCATTTTCAACACACAGTCTCGATGATGTCCTGTTTTGGGGAGAGGTGAGGCAGAGAAGGCAGAGTGTCAACACAGAGAAGACACAATCATTCTTAATGATCTCATACTGGAAGTGACACATATCACTTCCTCTTACATTTTATTGGCAAGAACTAGTTATCTGGCCCTACCCATGTAAAAAGAGGCTGGGAAAAGTAGTTTGCCAAGGGCCCAAGAAGAGTATCCCACTTGTCTGTGCCATAGTGTCCAAAACCATATTCATTATATTCTTCCATGAAACCTAGTTCTCCCCCAGAATTCACCTACTCAGTGAATAATATCTCCATTTGGGTTAGTTATCTATTGCTGCAAAACAAATTATCTCAAAACTTAAAGGCTTGCAACAACAATAAACATTTATCATCTCTCACGGTTTCCGTAGGTCAGAAATTCAGGAGTAGTTTAGTTGGATGGCTACGGCAGAGTCTCTCATAAGTTTACAGTCAAGATGTCATCTGGGACTACAGTTACTTGAGGCTTGGCTGGGGCTGGAGGACCCACTTCCAAGATGGTTTACTCACATGGCTGTTGGCAGGAAGCTTCAATTCCTTGGCTTCTGACAGAAGACCTAAGTCATTCTCCATGTGCACCTTTGCAGAGGGCTGCTTGAGCATCCTCACAACATGGCAGCCAGATTCCTCAACAGTGAGTGATCCAAGACCAAGGCAGAAGCTCAATGTCTTTTTTTACCTATCCTCAGAAGCCACATTCTGTCACTTTCACAATATCTATGGGCTACACAGATCAACCCTATTAATATATACCATCATAAGAAAGTGTCTGTATTAGTTTGCTGGTGCTGTTGTAACAAAGTACCATAAACCAGGTGGCCTGAACAATAGAAATTTATTTTCTCACAGTTCTGGAGACTAGAAGTCTGAAATCAAGGTGTTGGCAGGGTTGGTTCCTTCTCAGGGCTATATCTGATCCAGTCAGATGGTTTCTTCAGAGAAACCCCTTCTCTTGTCAAAGTATTAATTTAAGACAGTTAAAAGCATGACTCTCTTTGGCTTGTTAATGGGTGTCTTCTTCCTGTATTTCTTCTCATCATCTTCCTCTATGCGTGTCTCTCTCTCTCTCTCTCTCTCTATCTCTATCTCTATCTTTCTCTCTCTCTCTCTCTCTGTCCAAATTTCCCCTTCTAGAAGCATACCAGGAATATTGGATTATGGCCCACCCAAATTACCTAATTTTAACTTGATTGCCTCAAAAAAGACCCTATCTCCAAACAAGGTCACATTCTGAGGCAGTGGGTGGGGACCTCAACATGTCTTTTTGTAGGAAGACACAATTCAACCCATAATACTGTTTTATGATATAATGCTAAGAGAAATAATAACAGTAACAGCAAACTCTTATTTGGCCCTTTCAACGTATCAGGCATATTTAGTGCTTTAGATATGTAACTCTTTTAATTTTCATAACGCCCCATGAGGTATTATTACGCTCATTTTGCTGATAAGAAAATTGTAGCAAAAGATTGTTGAGTTCCTTTCTTGTGATCACATAGATAATTCGTGGTGGAATTAGGCTTTGAATCTAGGCACTCTGGCTCCAGAGACCATGGACTCAATCTAGTCATCATACTGCAAAATTTTATGTGCATAATGGTGACAATAATATTAGAACATGTATGAAATATTTTTGCCGACAAACCCTTCACAGAGTGTGCAAAAATGAAAATAGTTTATAGTTAGGGGGGAGGTTTTTTTTATATTGTTACATTATTTTTACAATTAGTATATACATACATAGACTTTTTTGAAAACAGAGGATGCTTTGAAAAAGTCTTCACACTCTGGGAAAATTCTTAAGGATACCATATATCAGAAGAAGCGTGATAATTACCATTTGGGATGGCCAGTCCTCAAGACGGTCCCAGTGATCCTTGCCTTTGAGGATTTAAGCCCTTGTGTGCTCCTTCCACGTTCAATAAGAGCTGACTATTGCATAGCCAATAGAATGCTGTGGAAATAATTGCATGTGGCTTCCGAGGCAAAGGTCAAAAAAGGCATTGCAATTTCCACTGTGGTCTCTGGAATCTCTTGCTCTAGAAAAGCCAGCTGCCATGTTGTGATGAGGCTCAAATAGTCCTGTGGAGAGATTCACCAGGAAAAGAACGGAGGCCCCCTGACAGCAGGCAGAATCAACTTGCCCTTCATGTGAGTGAGCTACCTTTGGAGCAGATTCTCAGGCCCCATTAAAGCCCCAGCCAATCTCTTGGCTGCAACCTTAAGGGAGACATGTAAACCCCCTAGTCAAGCCACTCCTGAACTTTCCACCCACAGTGTGGTAAGCCAAGTGCAAGACATTAACCAGTTTGAGGACTGACTGCCGTTTACCATCCTGCCTTTTCATTGGCCACAAATACTTAGTGCTCTTCCATGTGCCTTTGAGCCAGTTTTACCATATTGCTTTTCTGTCATTAATGAGCTAAATAGATCTTTGACACATACTCACTTTGTATTTGTTTAAGAGTCATGCTTTTAACTGTCTTAAATTAATACTTTGACAAGAGAAGGGGTTTCTCCGGAGAGGAGATGCTGACAGAAGAGCAGAGCCTGAGGATACACAGCTGAGAGGTTGTTTCTGTGTTCCAACCCTTTATTTATCCCCTTCATCTTGAATTTATAGTTATGTTTAAATCTCTTTCTTCCAAAAAAACAACCTCCCTCCTTCACTCCCTCCTGGCAGTGTTTTGTTTTTTTTTTTTTTTTCCCAATACTTCTCACCCCACAGTGCAGTCTGCTTCCTTCCTAGCATCCTTCTCCTAAAAACCATCTGTCCAAAGTCATTGACAACCTCCGAACACGACTGACACTTTCTAATCTTGAACTTACCTAGCTTCGCTGTAGTAAAAAATTTACAGCTACCAGTATCCGATATTCATTGAGCATCTGACATTCATTTGCTCACTTGTGGTTCACTGGTTGACTCGCTTTTCTCAGATGTTCAATACTACTGATCACTTGCTCCTTCCTGCATGTGTAATTACCCTTCCCTAATATTTCTCAAGTCCACTTTCTCCTCATCCCCAATGCTGGGGCCTGCTCTCTCTCCAGAACATTCTGGAATGTTATTTCCGTAACAAATTTGACTGAAGTACATCTGTGATTAAAAGCCATCTCCAGTGTCTCTGCACGGTCTGTAGTCTCAAGCCTGACATATACCCCAACATGCTATAAAGGAAAATAAAAAATCCCAGGACCCTCAAACTCATTATACCAAAGGGCAAATTAAGCCTGGAGACCAAGTCATGCAACACCCATGCCGCCCTTTGCCCAGATGCATAGCTGTCAATTCACAACCTTGTGGCAAAGCATTATACATTGGCCAGACCCCCACAGAAAGTCAAAAGGCCTCACACATCAGGGCTTGACTACAAATTATTCATAAGTAATTTTTTTACTGGCCTCAAAACCATTCAAGATATATATCCTCCCATAAAACAAGGACGTGTCAGTTGTAACTTTAGGTCTAAGTCCAGCTCCTAAAACTAAAGTCTGTTAGATTTCACGCTGATAATGTCCATGACAAGCTTATCTTCCCAGGTGCAGAACAAAGACAAGATGAGATCAACCATTCCTGCACCTATCCTGAGATGACTACATAATTGGTTCTTCCTTTACTCTTTTTTCTTCAGAGATTCCCCTTATCTTGTGTAAAATCCCTGGGCACTAACTAAAGTCTCACAAAAATGTACCCATCTGCCTCAACCACCAACACCCCCCTTCCTACATGCCTCCTCCCTTTTAAGGAAATATGTAAAATATTAAGCCTCCTATAAACCTCTTCAGGGAGCACAAAACACAGACATTTCTGGGACTCGTGCTTTTCCTGGGTGCACTCTCAACCTCTGGCTCAACAAACCTCGATTGATTGAGACTTTTGCCTCAGTCTCTCATGTTGGTGAACAATGCAAACATTTAAATTATATCCATGTGCCACTCTACTAACATCGTATTTACGTTATAAATCAGATACAGAGAGAGAAATTCCCAAAGGACGTCATTTACAGATTAAATAGAAGTTTCTAATATTTTTTCCCTATGCCACAGTGGAGGTTGTATGCGCTTGCTTGGAGACCACAGACCCACAGTGGTAAGTTCAGGCTTCTAAGGATCTGGCCCCTGCCTATCCTTTCTGTCTTTTTTCCCTTCACTTCTTTCCTTGCTTCTGGTGCTGGGGTTCAAATGGAAGGATTTGAATTTGAAGTTCCTCAAACCTACCTGCTTTCTCTCTATTTGAAATGTTCCCGATCTTAGCTCCCCAAGCCCCAAGTCTCTCTGTCTTACTCATTTCAAAAATCCCTCCTTAAGCACTCCCTCTTCTGGAAGCTTCTGAAGGAAAAGGCTAGAAATACAAGACTAGCTGAAAAGCTGTTTTGTGTGGGAGAGATTTGCATGTGTAGAGAAATCTGCATTGAGAAAGCCTGGCTTTCTCTGAGACAATCCCTTGTCTGAATCTAAGAAAGATTAACTGAGAGTCTGACACCTTTAAAGGTCTGACAGAAACAAGCTGGGTGTGGTGACTCACACTCATAATCCCAGAGCTTTGGGAGGCTGAGGCAGGAGGATCCCTTGAGGCTGGGAGTTTGAGACCAGCCTGAGAAACATCACAATACTCCATCTCTAAAAGAAATTTTTAAAAATTAGCCAGGCATGGTAGCATGTGCCTGTAGTTCCAGCTATTGGTAGATTGAGGCAGGAGAATCTCTTGAACCCAGGAGTTCGAGGCTACAGTGAGCTATGATAATGACACTGTACTCCAGCCCGGGAGATGGAGTCAGACCCTGTTTCTAAAAATGAAAGAAATAAAAAACATTTACTATCTATTCCTGTTACTGAAAGTTTGGTACTTGTCCCCAAGGCCAAATCAGTGAGAATGAAGAATGAGGACAAGTGATTTGAGGAAAAGGAAAGAGAAGTTTATATTAATTTGCCAGCAAATGAGGAGGGTGGTAGACTAGCATCTCAAAACACCAGCATCCTATCTTTAAGCTGAAAAACAGGGCTTTTTAAAGGGGGATTTTCAGTAGTTGGGCTTGGGTCAACGCGACCGGTGTTACATGTCATAGCTTTGGGCTATTGTTGTTTAATTATAATTGGTGTTTCAGTTGACCTTATCTCCACTGACTACAATCTTGTGACAATTCTGTTGAGCCATCTCCTGTGGTTTAAGAAAACAGAAAACAAACAGCAAAGAACACTTTTCTGTCCCTTTGATTACTGGCCTCAGGAAGAAATGCAGGTTTTAATTTCCAAAAAGGATGGGGGATTTTAAAGAAACAACTCAGAAAACATTTCGTTGCCCTTTTTCAGAACTTTACCTCTGTTAAATTCTCTCTGAGGGCTGCTACCTGTGTTACAGCCTTGCAGGTTCATGCCCGCTGCTCAAGAGGAAGCCAATACATGGAGACAGCAGGTGGTATAGCAGAAAAAGAATTTAACATTGCAGGCACCATGTGAGGAGATGGAAGGAAGTTCTCAAATATATCTGCCCAAAAACTGGGGAGAAAGGGTTTTTAAAAATAATTTAGTGGGCTAACAGGCAACTGGGTCTGCGAACTGGCTGGGTTCCAGGCGGAACCATAGGGGAAGAAATTGCAGAAATTGTGTTCTTTGCTGAGTCAGTTCTTGGGTATGGGTCACAATACCAGTTGAATGAGTTCCTCGGTAGGGGCCACTGGTCTGGGTGAGTCAGCTGTTCCACCGGAACACCTTAGGTTTCACAAGAGTGATGCTATCTATGGGAGCAATGGAGAAAGCTAAGAATCTTTATGACCATCAGCTATGTGACTGCTGAGTAGTGAGCCATTATAGGAAAGCAAGCTAGAGAACAATGGCTGGTTGTACATATACATTTCCCCTACCACAGTTCCCACTCTGTGGCCCTTTATTAATTTTATAAAGGGTGGTTTCGCCTGCGAGGTCTCATCTACATAGCAAGACCACCTTTGCTAGCCAGACCTCCTCTTCTCCCCCTCCCATAACCTGTCTTGCCATGACCCTTCTCCTCTCTGTAACCTCAAGATGGTATAAAAGTATCAACCGTCTTCCCTTTGAGATCTTATATTTTGTAAGACTCTGGTACACGTTGATAAATTTGTATGCCTTTTCTTCTATTAATCTGCCTTTTGTCAGTTAATTTTCAGTGACACTTCAGAGGGTGAACCACTGAAGGGTAAACCTTCAGTGAAGCTTCAGGAAGCTCTCCCTTTCTGAGAGGTAGGTACAATTAACCCTAGTTTACAAGCGAATACACTGGGGCACAGAGAGGTTGAGAAACTTCCCAGGCTCACCTATGTAGTATGCAAAGTTCAGGAAATACTGAACTTGAATTCCAGGCATTCTATCACATCTGTGATGAGAACTCCAATCACCCAGACTGAGATGGGTGAGGAAATACTCAGACTGAGGAAGAGGGAAACCGTGTGGGCCTGTTCCCCTCCTGCCAGAGTGGCTGGGTGGTCCCAGCCTGAGCCTATGCTGCCCCCTGCTGGCCAGCGCTGCCCTCCCTGCAGACTTCCTTTCCAGTCCAGAGCCCCTGAGTGGGAACAAACAAGCAAAGGATGTTCCAGAAGGGCAGGAGTGTCAGGAGATCCATAGGTAATACGTGAGGATTTCCCCTTGATCCACATACCTGAAGGCCTGTCTCCTTCACAGGGGCAGGCTGAGAGAAACCACTGAACGAACCAGATGGGGAAAGTAAACTCTCTGCCCCCAAATGCCATTGCGTGTACCCAAAACCATCCGCCCACCCATCCACCCATCCATCTACCCACGTATCCACCCATTTATCTAGCCAGCCACCCACTTGCCCACATATCCACCCATCCCTCTGCCCACTCACCCATCCATCCACCCATCCACCACGTATCCACCTATTCATCCAGCCAGCTACCCACCATCCATCCACCCATGTATCTACCCATTCATTCATCCCGCCACCCACTTGCCCACACATCCACCATCCATCCACCCACTCACCCATCCATCCACCCATCCACCACGTATCCACCCATTCATCCAGCCAGCTACCCACCATCCATCCACCCATGTATCTATCCATTCATTCATCCCGCCACCCACTTGCCCACACATCCACCATCCATCCACCCATCCACCCATGCACCTACCCATTCATCCACTCATCCATCCACCCATCCACTGTCCCTCTCTCCCTCTCTCCTGCTATCCTTACACAGCTATACTGTAGGCAGCTCGAGGCTGGTTCATCCATTGCAACAGTCCGGGACTTACAAGATGATGTCACAAAAACTGATAGACATATCAGACAACTCTGATGTCAAAAGAACACAGGCAGCTCAAAGGATTCCCACTCTTCAAGTTTGGGCAATTTTAAGTATCAGAAAAACAAACAAAAACATTAATGGATTCTAACACATTATTAGGAAAAAATGATGAGTCTACAGAGGTAATATAATAGTTTGCCTCCATTTTTGATGCCTAACTGCTGACAGCCCTGAAGCCCCACGCTCCCCATGCTCCCCTTCCCTTTTTATCCCACATGTGGGTGAGCTAATAAGACAGCCCAGGTGTGCCAGGTATGCCCTTGGCACTGACAGGAAGTTCACACCATGCAGGTCCCAGACCACATAAAGGAACTCCAGTGCTACTCCTAACCGCAGTAAAACCCCGAAGCCAGTCACCCCTCCTGCTTCCTCAAGCCATTCTCAGACCTACTGGGGAGCCTGCCCTGCTATCCCCAGAAAGCCTCATTATGTCAGTAATAAACATTTTTATACCCTCTTGGTATGTTTTTGGCATCAGTCTCAGTATTGGAACCAACTTTTGGGTGGCGGTGTCCAAACTCTTTCTGTGGGATGATCACAATAAACAGAAGGGAAAACTATTCTTTATAGACAAATGTCAATAAATTTATAAAAACAGAAGGATTGATAGAATTAGAAACCTTAGTTTTGAAACCAACATCGTAATAATTCATTTAGGCAAGAAAGTTTGTGGGGAAACAGAGTCTGGAAGTTATTAAATACAAAAATGGGAAATGGTACTTTTGAAATGGAGAATACAGCAGACACTACCCTACCCAAGTGATCAAATTTAACATCACATCACATAATGAGACAAACACAGCTTGTGTCTCATGATAGGAGGTACCAAGAAGGATACAACATCACTTATTTTAGTTTGCCTGTCAAAAATGTTGAGCCTGAATTTAATCATAAGAAAACAATCAGACAAGCTCAAGTTGAGAGTCAGTCTGAAAAAATAGTTGGACTGGACTCTCCAAAGAGTCCACGCTGTGAAAGAGGAAAAAAGGTTGAGAAACAGTGATAGGATGAAGGAGACTTGAAGGAGACTACAGACACATGACAATGACGTTATTCATATGCCATGAATAATCTTTCATTGAATCCTTGGACTTAAAGGAGGGAAGTAAACATAAAGGACATTATTGAAACAATAGGGGAATTTAGATGTACAGTGTATATTTGATAATATTGTATCAATGCTAAATTTCGGGATTGTGATCATTGTAATGTGACTATGTAGGACAACATTGTTCTTTGGAGATACATGTCGAGGTATTTAGGGGGAAGAGTCATGTGTCTGGAACTTACACTTAAATGTTTCATTCATTAAAATGTTTATATCTGTAGAGAGAAAGACAAGGAATAAATGTGCTGAAATGATAATTTATAAATCAAGATAAAGATACAAAACAAACAGAAATGAAATGAAAAGGTGAGCTGATATGAGGGTTTGTTTATTCAGAAAGAGGGTTCCAGAGGTGCAGAGGGAAGGTCTGGGAGAAGAAGGACCTTGCCACCTCCCAAACCACCCTGCTTGTTCACCAGGTGTCCTCTACAGCCAGGATTGACGGGGATCAGAATAGAGCTTTGCTCAATAAATACCTGTGGAAGGTCCTAGAATTTGGCCCTGTCCTCTCCGCCCTGGGAAGACAGTCCGTAGAGCCCAGAGCAGCACTTCTGTGGATGCAGATTGGTGTCAGGTCACCCCCACTCTGCTGGTTTCCCTCCACCTCACTCATCATTTCTTCTCAGTCCTCTTTGTCTGAGCTCTAAATGGTAGAGTTTCCCAGGGATTCTGCCCAGGGCCTTCTCCATCCTGCCTCCCTCCTGCCTCTGGTGAGCTCCTTTACTCCCACAGAGTGTCTCCAGCCCAGCCCTCTCCCCGCACCCCAGATTCACAGGTCCACCTGCAACTAGACACCCACACTTGGATGAATTGTAGCCACCTCATATTTAACACGTCACAATGGAACTCTCCGGTTTCCCCCCAAATCCAGTTTTCTCCAGTCTTCCCCATCTCAGCAACAATCCCATCACCCACCCAGCTGCTTCTCCCTTCCCCAATTCCCCACATCCAATCTGTCCTATGAGTTCCTCTGCAAAACAACAACCTGGATCTGTCCACTTCTCACCAACCCCATGGCTGCCACCACCACTGCTTAGCTGGGTTCCTTCTGTAGCTTCCTAACTTGTCTCTTGCCTCCATTTGTCTCTTGCCTCTGGCCCCTCTGGTCCATCCTCCTCAAAGACGCCAGAATGATCTTTTTAAAATGTAAACTAGAGCAAGTCACCCTCCTGCTCAAAACCCTTCAATGTCCTCCATTGGTCTTAGAATAAAAATGCAGGCTCACCACCGTGGAGACCCTACTCCACCTGCCCGTTCCACTCACTCAGCCTCATCTCCTGCCCCGCTACTCCTGCCCCTGGCTCCTGCAGGACTCAGGCTTCTCTCTTTCCGGAATGTTTTCGCAGCCATTCCCAAGGCTGCCTCTTTATCATCCGGGACTCAGTTCTAATGTCATCTTCTCAGATCTCTCTAAAGAAACCTGCCCTTCCGGTTATACTTTAGACATTGTCCTCTTTCCTTGGTCTATCCTTGTTTTCCCTTTTCCCCACGCACTAGAGCAGAAGCACCGTGCAAGGAGAGTTCCCACTGGATCTCCTAGCGCCTGCTAAAATGTGCTCATACATATTTGTTGAAAGAATTAAACAACAGATAGCAATTTCATAAGTTTTTAAATATCCTTCCTTGGCAAAATAAAAAGCTGCCAATTCTATGTGGTTCTCCATTTTAAAAAACATTTTGTAAGTCCCGGACTGCTCCAATAGATGAACTGGCCTCAAGCTCTCTACAGTATAGCTGTGTAAGGATAGCAGGAGAGGGAGGGAGAGAGGGACAGTGGATGGGTGAATGGATGAGGGGAGGAATGGCTGGACGTGTGGGTGGATGTGTGGGTGGATGGGTGAGGGGTGGATGGATGGGTGAGGGATGGATGGATGGGTGGATGGGTGGATGGGTGGATGAGTGAGTGTGTGGGTGGCTGGGTGGAAACGTGGGTGGATAGGTGGGTGGATGGGTGAGTGGGAGGCTGGATGTGTGGATGGATGGATGAGCTAGTGGACGGGGGTACCCTCTGGGAAAGCAAACCCAAGGTGCTGTGTAAATTGAGCTATGACAGGTAGCCAGAGTTGGCTTCCCTAGGCCACCCACCTTGCGGTGTCACCAACGGGATACTTCGGGACGGATGGGCCACGACCGTAGGTTGTCCCCGCCCCTGGTTTAGAGCAGCGATACCCCAATCCCCGCTCCAACACATAACCCCAACTCCCGCCAGACCGAGATGCGCACAGGGGCGCCCCCTGCCGGCGCGCTCAGGTGCGCGCCCCGGGACTGGCCGCGGGGCTAGCGCGCGTGCGCACAGGTGAGCAGCCCGTCCTGCCCCGCCCCGCCTCCGGGCTCGGACACCTGCCTGGGAAACTTGTGGTTGGTTGTTGCCCTCGGGTCGCTCCCGGGCGGGGTCACGGAATCCGGCCATGGAAGATATGTCGGGGACTCGCGAGCCCCGGGCCCGGCCGAGAGAGCGCGACCCGGACCGGCGCACCCACGCAGACCGAGACCGCCACCCCGAGCGATCGCGGGACAGACCCCGGGACCCGCACAGGGAGAGAAACAGGGACGGGCGGAGGGACGGGAACCGGCGAGAGGACCGGGACGGAGAGAGGGACCAAGACCCCCACCGCGACAGACGCAGGGACGCGGCCCACCGCGCAGGCGAACAAAGAGTTTGGGACGAGTCCCGCCAAAGCCGGACGCGGGACGCACCCCCAGGCCGGACGTGGGACGCAGCCCCGCAGCCCTGGCCCGCGCCTGGCGCAGCCCCGGAGCCGCCGCCCCTGTGGAAGGAGGGCCTTGGGCGCCGCGGACCCGAAAGGTGAGGCGGGGCTGGGGGCGTGGGCCTGGTGGAAGGCCAGCTGCGCCGCTTGTCCTAGGAAGCCGGTGTAAAGAAAGAGATGCCATTTCCCCCTGGTGCGCTCTCAGAGGTGACCTGGCTGGGAGGGAAAACTTTGTGGTGACCCACCCCTGTAGCAGTGGCAGGGTGGGGGCAGGTGAAGAGGAAGACAGGTCTCCGTCCGGGAAAGAGAGGGCGTGGGAAGGAGGTCAGGTAGGTGGGGGTAACCCGAGGCTCCTCCCTGACCCTCCCCCTCCTGGTCACAGGACTGCCACTTGGGGCTTTAGAGCTTGTCCTGTGTTCAAAATCAGCCCTCAGGCGACTTCAAAGTCCTCTTCCCCGGTGGCCAGGGCCTAATAAAGTCAGCCCAATGAAAAGTTAATAGTTTAACGTGTCGCCCTCCCGGGGGTGGATGCATTTTCCACACAGACAGGTGGGGGAAGCTACACTTAATAGCCACAGAACTAAGTGCACCTAAAATGCCCCACGGAAGGACGCGGATTGGTTTCCCCTTTGTCAGTGAGGTCTTTCTAGGCAGCCGCACTGAAATCCCATGATTGAGACCCCACCTTCCCGAATGAACAAACTTTGCCACCCCTGCCTTGTAGACCACAAAGCCCTTGGGAGGAGAAAGCATCTGACACTCTGGAAGACTGTGAGCTGGGGCTGGAAGGGGAGAAAAAAGGGAGCGCGCGCGCGCGCGCGCACACACACACACACATACACACACACACACACACACACACACACACACACACACACCCTCCCTCCCTTCCTCCCTCCCCCCCCCAGGGAGCTGGTCTTTTTTCCCTCTGCTGAACGCACAGATGACTGACGTGCAGAGAGCTGAGACTTGTGAATAGATGGGAAACTGCCCCTTTTGGCTCCAATAAGGAGACACACAGGTCCTGGGGTGATGACTGCTTCTGGCTTTTGAAACCTGGCCTCTTTTCTGAGGAGGAGTCAGGCTGCCCTCTGCTATGGGACTTGGTGGCTTAGCCCAGTCTCTCTCCCTGTTGTGTCCACACAGCGGGAAAGCTACTATGCTGAGTTTATGTTACATTATCTAAAACCAACTAGAAGGACAAAGGGTGCGCCCAGACACAGTCATAGGCAGTAGCAATTGTTCCCAGACTAAAGCCGCAGTGCACCGCAAACTGCACGACCTGGGGGTGTCCAGAGCTACGTTTCTAGGTTTCCTTATAAACCAGCGTCCCAGTTCCCCCCACCCCAAAGTAAGTGTAGGGAATACTCTTGCTTTTTGCTTCTTTTGCTCACAGCCCATTGGTGGTTTGAAACCAAAGGGTAATTTATTTCTGGTTTTCCTCCACTTAAGCATTTATTTAATGGACAGGTTGCAGGGGTGTGGGCCAGAGAGATCCACTTCCAGGGTGTTCACAGTGTGGCGTAGGAGATCGACAGATAAACGGGCCACTGTAGCACCACTGTAAGCTGGGCTTCTGACCAGGCCCAGGAAAATTTTCCAGAGGAGATAATCTCAAAGCTGATTCTGTACAAGGAGAAGGGGCCAGCTCGGGAAGGAGGAGGAGGAAAGGTGTTCCAAGCAGAGGACTAACTTCAGTGACTCTGAGGCATGGGAGAGCAGGTCATCTTTTGGGGGGAAGGGGACAGTTCACGGTGGCTGGGTCTGTGAGGAGGAGAGTGCAAAGAGATAAGAAAGGGCCTCCAGTGTGTGCTCAAAATTTTAAGAATTTCAATCCTAAGAGACATGACGTTCTTGAAAGATCTCTGGAGACCAGCTAGTAGAATGCAGCTCCCTGTTGAATCTTGGACAAAGCCCAGGATATACTGC
This sequence comes from Avahi laniger, assembly GCA_963575035.1. Lineage (NCBI taxonomy): Eukaryota > Metazoa > Chordata > Mammalia > Primates > Indriidae > Avahi > Avahi laniger. Next base: position 25,654 of record CAUYSK010076849.1, read on the forward strand.
ATAAAGGTGAAAAAGAAGGAAGAGAAAATGCCGGGGTTGGCAGAGGAAGAAATGATAGGAAAATGCCAAAGGATGCCTGTAGCACCCACACGCCTGGAGAATCGTTGATGACTGAGCACTTGCCAAAGTAAGGGTAGGAAGAGAACGCCAGCTGGGCATCAGAGTCACATGCATGCCAACTGTTCTGGAAGAGCCTGGTCCATGCTGAACTGGGAACTTAAGCTCACAAGGCAGGCAGCCCACAACTAGCTCGCTAGACAGCTCCCGCAGACAGGATTACAGGATCCATCACGTGGTCAGTTAGCAGAGTTGGGGCAAGTGTTTGGATGCCCTGTGGGGTCACTAAACCAGAGAATTCTCTAGAGTATGCAGTACTGTGGCGAATTTTGTTTCTGTTCTGCATGTTCTTTAATATTTGGGCATAGCACGAGGAGTCTAGAGTTCTGATACTGAACGAGCTATTGGGTCGGAGGCCCCCTAATGGCCATGTATGCTTTCTGGTTATAGTGAACCCACTTCAGGGAGATATCTGTCCTCGAACCCCAGGCCTGGACCGGACGAAGTGGAGTACTACCAGTCAGAAGCGGAAGGACTCCTGGAATGCCATAAATGCAAATACTTGTGCACAGGGAGAGGTGAGCCATTTTGGAAGCAGTTTGACATTTGCTGTCACTGGCGGTTCTAGAAGGGGTGGTCTGAGCTGGAACCCCTTTTGGGTTCCTAGCATTTTGGGTTGCTTACCTGCATGAGGCTCTTGTTTCCTAAAAACAAGAGAGGCAGGAACATCTTGTGCTTCTCCTCAAACATGCCCAGGGACCGGAGAGGCAGGTGGCCTCGTGTTCACATTTCACGGCGTCTGCAGGTGCACGTGGCCGGGAGCTAGCGGAGGGCGCTCCTCCGGCAAGGTGGCCCGAGTTATCAGAAAGAAAAGATCACCTGGAGCAGCAGCCAGGTTGCAGCTCAAGCTACACGGACAGGAGCAAACCTGATGCCCAAACACTCCGTCAATGGCGTTTCAACCTTATTGACTGAGATTCACAGTAAGAAATATATTTTACATTAAGACCAACTTCACACACACACAGAAAAACAAAAATGAAACTATACTTAGCCTGTTACAAACCAAATGCTCTGTTATTTTCTATTCTGTTTCGTTAAAAACAAACAAACAAAAAACGTACTCATTCAATACCTACAGTCTGAAAAATACTTAGATTTTATCATGTGTGCACTTCAAATGTGGCTTCCTGGATCTGTTCTGTGCGGCAATGAAGAAAATCTGGTTTGTCAGGGTGAGCCCTTACAGCTCACGTGATTTAGTGAGAAACTTTCTTACACTCTGCTCCGTGTGACTAAGGGAGAAAAACATCCCAGCCTCAGGGAGAGAAATCACGGCATTCATACCTGCGAATGTCTCTTAGGATGATTACAAAGATGTATGTGATTATGGGATTATAGGAAACCTGATGAAAGGGCTCTAGGCTATCTAGGTGCCAGGATCATCACTCTAGGTTACATACGTTGGCACAACCTCATTGCCTTTAATTCTCCCGACGACTCCTGAGGCTCAGAGAAGTACAGTAAGTTACTCAAAGTCACACAGCTGTTAAGTGAAAGAGCCGGAATCGAAACTTAGAGCCTGACTCTAAGGCCTCAAATGATTTACTCGAGACCGTCCTTTCTTCCTTGATGATATAAATAACAGGCATAAGCCAGAGGCTAGTTAGCACATTTCTCCAGATTGTTTCATTTTGTTTTGTTTTGTTTTGTTTTGTTTGAGACAGAGTCTCGCTCCATTGATTGCCCTGAGTAGAGTGCCGTGGCATCAGCCTAGCTCACAGCAACCTCAGACTCCTGGGCTCAAGCGATCCTCCTGCCTCAGCCTCCTGAGTAGCTGGGACTACAGGCACACACCATGAGGCCCGGCTAATTTTTATATTTGTGGTGGAGATGGGGTCTCGCTCTTGCTCAGG
>CAUYSK010076854.1:0-18587 GCA_963575035.1 Avahi laniger
ACCCCCACATTTATCAAAGGGAGGAGAGGAGGAAGCCTGAACGACCCAATGTCTGCCCTCTTTTGGGCTTGGTTCTGAATTTTTTTAATGATCTGAAAGGCATGATTAGTTTCTATAAAACTCAGATCTTCATTTGGGCCACCTTCTCCTCCTGACGGCCCAGCCTTGTCATCTGGAAAGTTACTGCACGGAGAGCCTGGTAGGGAATTGATCGTGTGCTCTGATTCAGTCCCTTTTTTGGCACCAAAAGGAATGGTGCCCCAGGAATGGGCAGTGCCACTATTTGGCAAAGAAGTTCTCGGAGAGAAAACCTAGATGTTGCAGGAAGTATTGTTTGTGAATCAGGTGGCAACAATCATAACATTTAGCATGTTTATAATGCTTTGCTGTTTCAAAGAGTATTTCACTCATTACAGCGTTAATTTGCCCAGTGCCTCCAGGGAGTCTCCACTTTCATGAGGCAACTAGGACACAGAAGGGTGACGTGCTTGAGGTCACATCAAGAATCCACAGCTGGCCGGGCGCGGTGGCTCACGTCTGTAATCCTAGCACTCTGGGAGGCCGAGGCGGGCGGATTGTTTGAGTTCAGGAGTTCGAGACCAGCCTGAGCAAGAGCGAGACCCCGTCTCTACTAAAAATAGAAAGAAATTAATCGGACAACTAAAACTATATAGAAAAAATTAGCCAGGCATGGTGGCGCATGCCTGTAGTCCCAGCTAGTTGGGAGGCTGAGGCAGGAGGATCATTTGAGCCCAGCAGTGTGAGGTTGCTGTGAGCTAGGCTGATGCCACGGCATTCACTCTAGCCCGGGCAACAGAGTGAGACTCTGTCTCACAAAAAAAAAAAAAAAAAAAAAGAATCCACAGCTGAGTCAGGATTAGGTCTTCAGTTTTGTCTCCTGTGCCAAGACTTTGTGAGACAGCACTTCTTTTCCCAATTGCTTTTGAGTCCTTCCTAGCCAGGCTAGTGGCAGAAAAATAGGTAGAGGCGTGGCTGTTCTGTGAATTCATTGAGGGCATGTGCAACTTCAGCTTCTTTGGTAATGGGGAGTTAACTCCAAAGCTGGTTTGCTCCGAGTACCCAACTCTGCCAAACTCGCATTCCAATAAGAAGTGGCTGCATTCAGTGTGTCTTAAATGGTCCCTTTGTGTGGTTTAAAAAAAAATCAATTCCAATGTCAGGCATCATAATACATCTATGCAAGAGATTGTAATAACTTTGAAAGGGACGAGAAGGCATGTGTGCTTTGTTAATGTTGGGGTCTGGGTTTGCATTCCTCTTCATTTTTCTAGCTCAGCCAGCCTTACCCTAGTTTGACTCTATTTTTCTTGGCAATTTATTTATTTTGCTATATCTATTCTTGTTGCTATATCTGTTTTTCTTGACAGTTTATAAATATTTTTAAGAAATAGACTGTGAAGAAAGGAAAGGGAAGGGAAGGAAAGGAAAGGAGGAAGGAAGGAAGAAAGGAAGAAAGAGGGAAGGAAGGAAGGAAGGAAGGAAGGAAGGAAGGAAGGAAGGAAGGAAGGAAAGAAAGAAAGAAAGAAAGAAAGAAAGAAAGAAAGAAAGAAAGAAAGAAAGAAAGAAAGAAAGAAAGAGAGAGAGAAAGAGAGAGAGAAAGAGAGAAGGAGGGAGAAAGAAACTATCCTTGCCCAAGTCTGGTCAGAGTCACTGGCACTTCGTGTAGCTATTTGATTGTTAGAGCCCTTGACAAAGATAAAGTCCCACATCTTACAAATAGGAATGGGATGGGAAACCACTAAATTTCAGGCCCATTGTCTGCTTTCTTTTTGGTCCCACCAGATTTCTTAATAGTTTGACAACCCAATCAGATTTAAGCAGCGTAAAACTCACATTAGGGCAAGATGTGTAAGAGTAACAGTTGCCTGATATGCCTAAAAATCTCAGGAAAACACTTGCTTAGGCCACTCAATGATGACAAAATTGGTTTTGGATGATCAGGTACTGAATAGTCCTCTGGCTTCTCTTCCCACCATGGCAATGGGTGGCAGTAAGGAAAAAATTACTTAAAGACACGGCGTCCAATTTACCTGAGAAGTTTGAGGAGGTGGTTCCTCTCCTAATTAGAACCACAGGACTTTGGAGAAATGGGACCAGATGTCCAATATATGACTGTGATGAATGAAGGAATCACTGACCAGTTAACACCCCTGCTCAAGAGAAGTGGCTCTCACCATAGAGGGGAAAGTGCATGTTCCTTTCTTGGACAATGAGACACTGTTGGACACTGGAGACTGGTGAATGACATTGTAGAAACCAGGACCTGGGAGATCATCCTGAAAGGGAAGAGAATGTGGCCTCGTCAGAATACATTCAATTCCACTGTACTTTTCCACAAGCACTATGCCCATTAACACTGAGCCTCGCTGTAATCCTACGGGACAGGCACCACCACCACTCGATGGATGATAGCCCGCCCCACCATTTCCTGACTTGCTCCGTCTTCGTCTCAGTTACCAAGCAGTGGGGCTGGAATTCCAACCCTGGCCAGGACTCCCAAAGCCTTGCTCTTTCCACTATGCCGTACTGCATTCCAAAAGAATACTGTCGTGTTTTCATGTCAGTAGAGAAATGAGCATAAAATGGGATACCAAACGTGACTGATGTGCAAGTCAGTGTGTAGTAATTGGGTAAGACAAACCCATGGAGAGGGAAGGGTGACCGATTTCATGTCAACCGCACCCCACCTGACTCAGCTTCCTCCTCAGCCTTTCAGAAGAGAAATCAGGGAGTGTTTCTGTTTATAAAGCAAAATGAAACAAAAACAACCTTCCTCCCAAACGAGACCATTTCTAACTCTCAGACAAAACAAGGCAAGCTCACGGGGCTCAAGTGCTAAATGAGGCAGGTATGTTAGGGAGGAATAAACAACAATCGGAGTCTAAGCCCCTTTCTGCTGTTGCAGCTAAATGGGCTTTCATCTCATTTCCCATGCTGGTTACCAGGGGGAAGTAAATGTTGACAGAAGTTAGCCAAGCAAGTGGCGTGAAATGATAAGGATGTTCCACTGTCAAGAGAGCTTACTGGGTACCTACTTGGTGCTAGGAGCTTTCCGAAGTTTGTCTTGTTTTCACCATTACCCACGGAGGAAGGGATTATCGTCCCCATTTTATAGCTAGAGATGCTAAGGCACGTGGAGATGGATTTGCCCAAGGTCCCACTGATATAAGTGGCAGTACCTGAATCCAGTGCAAAGCATGTGGTGTGTGCTGGCTCTTTCATGCCCCACACAAGCCCTCTGCAGTGAGGTACTATCAGGACCACTTTAAGGAAATTGCAGCCCCAACATGAGACATTGGGCCACAGCCAGTAAGTGGTGAGCTCCAGATTGGAACCCAGGCAGCCTGATTCCAGAGCTTGCTAGCTCCAATCTCTGCCACCCAGGCTCATTCCGTCTCCACCATCCCTACTGCCTTCCTTGGGGAAGATAGTAAACTCATGTCACCCTCAGTGCCTTCCAGTACTTTCTAGTCTGGCTAGGGCAGTGTGTAATTATGGTTTAATGTAAGGGATAGGGTCCCAGTGCTATTAGCAGGCTCTTCTGTGCTGACTTTTAAATGCAGTGATTCCTTTGACCCTTGCGCCACAGCAGGTGAGGGCGGGGGAGCTGATTCCTGCTTTATAGGTGATTTTGACACCCGGTGAATGGGTAGGGGAACTGACTGCCAGGGACAGTGAGACAGGCAGCAAGAGGCACAGCAGAACCAGCGACACAAGCACCCGAGGCCCGGAGTTCAGAAGAACCCCTAGTGTCATGGATGCAGATTTGAAGTGGTACAGGGAAACAAGGAAGAGGTTTTTCTACAGAGCTGTTTGCAGAGCAAGCATTAATTTACTGAGTGCTCACTGTGTGCCAGGCACTGTTCTGAGTACTTTGCATACATTATTAGCTCATTTAATCTCCATTTTAAAGACGAGCAAAGACAGGGCCAAAAGAGACAGTGTCCAAGATCATATAACTAGTATATGTCAGAGCCAGAATTTGAACCCAGGCAGCCTGACTACAGTCTATTCTTAACCACAAAACCAAGCTAACTGTCAAATGAGATTGTATACGATAAAAGGGGAAAAGTCCCACTGGGTTGTGAATCAGAACTTCTAGTGCTGCTACAAGCTAAGTGATCTTGAGCAAATCACCTGTTTGGGTCTCAGTTTCTTGTTTGCAAATGCAAGGTGTCAGGCCTTAGGATGCTTTTGAGCTTCCAGAGTCCCTGGATCAAGGGAAAGCTGAAGCAGAAAGCGTCACCTGACTCATCTAGGTTAAGTGGACAGTGAAGACGCACGTCCCCAGCTCCCAGTCTGTCATCACACTCTCAACCTGACTGTCAGTTCACGAGAATTCTCTGAGCCCTCGTGTGTCCGAGGAGATAGAGTTGCTGGATAAAATGCAAAACCTGTTCCATCTCTGCCCAGTTAAATTCAAATTTCAGATAAAAAAAAATAGCTACTTTCGTATAACCATATCCCATGCAATATTTGGGACATACTTACAGCAGAATAGTTATTATCTATCTGAAATTCCAATTTAACTGGGCATCTTGTATTGTTATTTGCTGAGGCTGACAACACTGCCGGGCCTTAACCACGCTTTAATTCTGCCACCTTGTCAGCTGGCTTGAGTCCAGGGCAAATAGGAAGAGGGCTGTCACCTCCTGCCTGGAGGAATGGAGTGCGACCTGTTTGCTCTTAGTGACTGTCCAGGGACAGTCCTCCAGGCAGCAGCACGCTGGAGCTGGCCGGGGCCACTTGTGAGGACAACTGTAAAGAATTTAGAAATTTTGCTAGTGACAGCTTGAAATTGGCCACGGTTGGAGTATTTGCACCAGCAAAATTGGCAACTGCTAAATTGGAATTTTTTGTTGTGGAAGGGAGAGCTGGTTTACCAGGCAGACTTCTACCTTGGTGCAGCACTCAAGTAGGTGTCTGCGAGGGCGATGAGCGGTGCAGAGAATTTAGGCATTCTCCTGCCACTTCCGGAGGTGGATGGACAGCTCTCTGGAAGGGCAGTAAAAATCCAGACCTTTCACCTGCGGGACAACAGTTCATATGACTGACATTTTGTGACTCTGATGAGTTTAGGCCACTCAGAGCACCTCCCAGAGAACACAAATTCAAGTTGTGACTGGTGTGAACTTAGCCATCCCTTGGTTTCTTGGCCAAGACCATCTGAGAAGGCAAAAATCAAATAAACAAACAAGAAAAATGGGTGTATGGATGGAGAAGGGTGGAAAACTCACACTTATTAGAGCTCTACTGCCTGCTTTCGAGTGCTCTGTTGAAGCATGGTGCTGTATTTCCTCTGCCTGCCTCGTAGTACGAGGATTAAATGAGTCAATGCAGGTAGAGGGGTAGAACAGTCCCAATGCACACCAACAATCCTCCTCCTCCTCCTCTGCCCGCAGCAGCCTGAATGGAGCCAGGGCCCTCCCTCGGGAGTTAAAAACCTCCAGAGTGGGACTGAGCAAGGGGTGATTGGCTGATGTGTTCCCATCTCCCACACCACACACATCGGGGTGACGGTTGAAATGTACTCTGAGGGCTCTTTTGAAGGATCAAAGTCCTGGATGGGCAGCCTCTGCACGTGCCAAGAGCGGGACAATGACGCACATGCACTTGGGATGGGTTTGGAGAGAAACTGAGGAGGGGAAGAGAGGAAGCAGGGCTCTTACCTCCTCATGCCAGGGGTCCCTATGTGGCATGGGAGGAGTTAACATTCCACAGCCTACTGAGACTGGAAAACGTTTCAAAAAAAAAAAAAAATATTCCACAGCCTAGAGCCTGTTACATCTTCATACACTCTGGACTTTCTAGTCCTGATTTCATAAATTCTGTCCAATTCACACTTTGATGTTTATCAAATCAGTGGTTTGTCAAACCATCTTCTGGCTTGGAAAATGCAGTTTCTGTTGGACCACTGGCTGAAGACCATGCAAGATCTGCCTTTTGCCTCTTCAAAGATGTCCCACCTTGCTTTGGTCTACTTGGGGGTGGCCAGCTGGTGTTGCTCAGATGAGCACAGATAAATGAAAATGAGGAGTTTGCTAAAGGGCTAGAGGTATAGAAACAAGAGGAGGACATGCCTGAGGTGGAAGCAGAGCCCTGGCCTGTGGTTAATCCACTGGCAACCCGCACAGGAACTCAGAGTTCCTGAGGGAACAGTTTCCTCTTAGAAATGCCCCTGGTCTTAGAGTCTCAGGACGATGTGTCAGTGCACCCTGTTGACTTCACCCAAGGGCAGAAAGCCTTTACTCAGCTTGACTGTGGCCAAAGAGGTGAAGCGGGTATGGCCCAGAAGGCAGGACAGCTGGCGTCTGTCCCCAGGGCACGCCGCCTCTCCTGGGAACCTGCGAGGAAGGGGGTGGACAAGATCTGTGGGTCTCAAACTGCACCCCTGGCCTCCAGGAGCTACCCAGGGACAGAGACAGCTTCACGCAGTGGTTCCCCTTTGCCTGTTTTACAGATGGGCTCCAGCATGAGATGCTGTCACAGAAAGCATTCTGGTGTCAAAGGCCCTTCTGGCTCAACTGATTCTGAGACCTGCTCCTTGTAAGATGCTCTTCCTCCGTTCTGCTTCCCGCCTTCCCCCCACATGCTGGGCTGGCTTTAGAGTTTCTACACCTCTGAGCACAGGAGAAAAGGGAGAGGCTGCAACCGTTCTTCAAGCAAGAAAACACGTTTTTGTTCCAAATGGGGGATGAGGACAGAAATGGAAGGGCCCTTGGAGCCCTGCGGGATCAACCAGGAAAACTAGAATGGGTTCTATGGAGGAGAGTTTCCTTAAATGAGTATTTCTTTGTCTCCCAGGTGAAGAGCAGGTGTGGGGACGTGAGGGCAGCTGTGACACTGGTCACCTGAGCAGATGAAAAGGGGGACCAGGTTTCTGCCCATCGCTGGCCTCGCTAGGTTGCAAACAGGCAGGAGAAACCAACCCTGCGTTTTCAGAGCACTGGTGGAGACCAGGCTTGTCTCTAAGAGTCCCCACTGTCCTCTTTTCGGTGCCCTCCTCTCCTTCGATCTAGGACCAGATTATTAGCAGCTCCCTGAAATCCCCCGAGTGAGATGGGGACAAAAGTTCAACTCGGCAGACATTGACTGAAACCTACCGTGCACCGGGGCCTGTGCTGAGCGGTGAAGACACAGGCACAACCTGCTAGCAGCTCGCAAGTTCTAGGAATGGGATGAAGGAGGCGCATGAAAACAGGGCACGATGGACAGATGTGTGCCTGTGGCCTGACGGGAAACGCATAGACCTGAGCAGGGATCATTCGTGCAATCCACTTTTGAGGGGTCTGGGGGTCTGGAAAGGACAGCAATGGCTGCTAAGGAGTGGCGGAGATAAGACGCGCACACGCGTTACCCTCACGCCGAGGAGAAGGCGGACGGGGCTGCGGAAGTTACTTCCATGGGGAGGGCGGTGGGCTTCTGAATGCCGGGGACCAGGAGCCGCAGCCTGGGTGCATCCTTGCTCTACCCAACCCTCGCCGGGCAAGTTACTTCACTCTCTTTTCATCTCAGGGTAATGATGGGATTTAGCTCACAGGGTTATTACAGGGATTAAACGAGTTTAAAAATGCAGAGGTCTCCAAGGGGTGGCTGGCATGTTGTCAGTGCCAGCCAAGTTTCTGATATTAGCAGGAATGGAACGTGTCCTGCAGGCCCCTTTGGAAGGCGTACTGGTGACTGCTATGGAGAAGGCAGGCTTCAGAGAGCAGGAAGGTAGGGCAGAGCCCACTGTGGGTCAAACATGCAGCTGAGGGCACACTTGGGGCAATTGTCGTGGTGACCTCTACAAACCGAACTTCCTCTCACTTGATGATCCCTGGATCAGCGTCTTATCAAGTTAATAAGTGAACGGTATTAACTTTGTACAACTTCACCACAAATGAAGCACTGGCTGGCTTACCACTTGGGAGGGCAGATTCACGGTTAGGCTACGTGTGGCATTAACATGTATTTCTAAATTGTGCCCATCAAGAGGGCATGGTGTGTGTGACCTACCAGTATTCCTTCATTTGAGCCTGGAAGGGTCAGGTTTAGAACCACGGAATAGTAATTCTTGGCAAGGGCCTACCTATTATATTAAACTATTATATTAATAGTGTCCTTATTTTTAAGACACAGAAAGGGAGATGCAGACACATTAAGTGGTATCCATAGAGGTACAAAGTTTGAGAACCACGATCCTGAGAGAAATGAGGACAGAAACAAGGAGGCGGGGGAAGAAAATGCCCAGCAGGCAGCCGGGCTGTGCTCTGTCACACAGATTGGGCATGTCTCTTCATGTATGCAAAGTTACCAGCATATATGTAAATAATTTGAAAATGTTTAGAAAAACAGACTTCATTTCAGGCAGCCAAAATTGCCAGTCCAGACAATGCGCTCTGTGAAGGATTCCTTATATCCAGCAGTCAGATTCTTACGGGAGCTAAGAGCTGGGCAAGGAGGCCCTGATGTTTCATGGCAAAGTGAGCCTAATAAGGTAAGCGCACGTTTCAGAGGGCACTGATTCTCTCTGCCAGAGACGTGCTAAGTGGGCCACAGGACGAATGTGAGCTCATGCACAAGGGTGTGTGTGATTAATGCTGTAAGAAGGGTGGTGAGGCACTGCAGATTGAAAATCTGTTTAATTCGTATTGCCTCACGAAATTATTGGGTGATGTTAAACAAGATCCTTCATTTCTCAATGCTCGTTTCCCTCAGGAAAAAGAAGAATGAGCATAGAGTAAGAATTTGTTTTTCTATTTTTATAACTTGAGGAGACCTCAAAACTTATGTAATCAAAATTTTATGTTTCCAATGAGAAAACCGAAGCCTAGAAAAGTCAAGTGACTGGTCTGAAGGCACACAGCTAGGGACAGACTAGAACACAGAGTCTGACTCATGGATCTCATGTCCTTTCCATAAAACTCAATACTTATTTACAAAATGGCTACAAATACTTACATGAAAGTTTTCATGTTGTCAAACTAATGAGACCACATTTGAAAAGTTGGAACCAACCTTCTGAGCTATTTCTCTCTGTTTGACACTGCCTGCAGTTTTGGTTGGCTGCCACCTTGGTTTCTTCAGTAGCAAATGCTCTGAAAAGCAATAGTCCTTTAAATGCTAACTTTTTGATTTCTAGATTCGAGTCTTCAGAACTAGAGCATGGAGCATGGAACACACAGACATTAGTTGACATTCTCCTTGGTCTTGAGCTTGGTCTGTTTTGCTAAGGCCTTTTCAGAAACTTGCTGACTTTCATAGACCAAATTTATGGCTTTGCAGGCCACAAAGGCAGGCGTGGTACAGTGTGTGGAAAGATCAAGAGGCTTTGGAGTGAGCTAGACCTAGGTTGAGGTCTAATTCTTTCAATGTTGATTCAGCAAACATTTATTTTGAGCCTCTTATGTGCCAAACCCTGTGCTGTATGACCTTGGGTGGGTCATTTAACTTCCCTAATCCTCGGTTTCCTCTTCTATTAAGACAATAAACCCTTCCTTTAAGCATTGTTCTGAGGATTGGAGATAAAAATTAATCTAAAAATGATTTGACACATAGTAGGGATGAGTAAATGGTGGCTTCTATTATTTTTATTGGAGGCTGGGCTACAAATATCCTAGAGATGGACAATATAGTATCATGAAATTGCAAATGGAAAACCAGACAGAAAATGGGAGACAGACAGTTAAAACAGAGAAACTAGAGAGAGAAGAGAGAAACTTCTGACCAAATATGTATCTTCTTTGAGGAAAACCTACAAGTTATTAAAAAAAAATGTGTGTATGTGTACACTATATTCTTTATTATTTGCTTTGTTAGAATCTTACAATATCAGAAGTGGAAGAAACTTAAAACATTCTCTAGTTCGGCGTTCTTGTTTACCAAGGAGGAATCGGGCCGAGGGAAGGGGACATGCCAAGACCCTCAACTTCATGCCTCACCTGCACTCAGAACCTAGACCTCCTCATCTCCTCTCTGCCATCTGGACAGGGTGCTAGGACGAAAACCGTTTTTAGAATGCAGCAAAAGGTAACTGAGATGATGACTCCTTGAAAAGTATGTTATTCCAAAGGTCTTGCTTAAATGAGTGAAGGAATGAAAAATTTAAAGACTCTAAGGATGCCTGTGGGTTGCTTCAGCCCCCTGCTGGTGAGTGAGGAGAAAGTCAGACCCCAGAAAACCCAAAGGTTAAAAATAAGGGCCCATCTGAAACCAAGCAGAACTTTCCAGAATAGAGAGAGAAAGAGACACAGTGAGATTTAGGGAAGGGATGGGGTAGGGGGGAATACAAAAATAACAACACCACGTTGTTTAAGGAAATTTTAAAAAGAGGGTGGGGGTGGGCCTCATCACAAAGGTAATTCTAAATCTATCAGAGGCTGCTTCCCCTCATGTTATTTGAAGAAAGTCTTATGATTTCCTCTCATGTTATAAGTAGGAGGAGGGATTTTTTTTAACCTTTTATTTTATTGATACACCTGAGATTTCTTTGAAGTTTTTAGTTTTATAATGATTTTTAAAACATATTTTTTCTTAAAAATAGTTTTGGTCCAGCTCAATATTTTAGGCACCCTGAGTCTGGACATAGTTGTTTTCCCTGGATGTCACATTTTTCAGCTCCTTGCTACAGTCCAGTCAGTGCCCCTCAGGAAGAAGGCCGTGTGGCTTCTTGGATGACACTGCCCTCTACTGTCCATAGAGAGACGCAGCAGCCAGACAGGACGTGCCTGTCCCGTGAAGCCAAAATCTAGACTGAAACTAAAGAAACTGTAAGATGATGTCATTACCTCCTTATGATAAAATCTCTTGGCTTGACTATTGAATCCTTTTTTTTCTGATTCTGGAACTGCTGAAACTTTGGATTTAAAAGGAATGGAGGACTGTGTTGGATATGCAGCAGTAAAACCTAAACAACAAAAATAAAATAAAATGAAAATTAGCACAAACCAATTAATTGGCAAATGCAGAAAACACAGAGGTACATATTCAAGTTTTATTTTAAATGGTGTAGAAGAGACACTGGCCTTTTGACAGGAGATAAACATGAAACTGGACTTTTAGAATGTATTCACCACTTTATTTTCTTTCCCCCTTTAAGAGCTGGATGGGAAGTTTTTCCTTTCCAGTTCTTAAAGTATCGAGATACGGTCACAGAAAACTCACTGAAGTGGGCTATCCCAGGGAAAAGGACGGATATGACAGGTAAGACATTCTTGCCGGGAAGGGGACATGAAAACCATTCTGGGAGCAGCCTGGACGAGGTGAAGGGCGAGGGTAGAGCAAGCATCCTCGCTCCTCCTCAGCCCAGAGTCAGACATCAGCAAAGGCCACAAAATTCCAGACAGGTTAGGGAAATCCCAGAGCCGGCCTGGCTCTCATTTTTCAGGGCACTGTGCAAGACAAGTATAAGTTTACGTTCTGCCTTGAGTAGGCACTGGGTTAAAAAGCAGAATGCAGTCATCTATAGAAAACCAAGGTAAAATTTTGTATGTCTGGGTTGTGATGTATAAATGTCCACATGATGTATAAACTGCCCCCATCCCCATCTGGGAGACTGTCCACGGGTGCCAGAACTCCGCAGGCAGCATCTGTTTGCATAACAGGTTGATTACAAACTCTAATCTGTGAGTGCCGTGGACTCTGAATCTACTTTTTCATGTTTGATGGCCAATAGCTCTTAAGCCCCACACCCTCCTCTTCCCCTTCTGCATGACTGGGCAAGCTGAGGAGAAAGCCCAGTACTCCCTCCTGTGGCACCGGCTGGAAGTTCAAACCACGCGAAGCCCTGCCTCGCTGCAGCGCCACCTCCTCACCAGGAGGAAAACCCCAAGCTAGTCCCCGGTTCCCTGCTCTTTCAGCCATTACTGGGTCCGATTAGGAAGCTGGTCCTGCTCTCGGCAGAAAGCCTCGTCATGCGAGTAGCGAACCTTTTCACACATTCCTGATGAGTGTGCGTGTGGCACCATCGGTCGTGACATCCAAGACAAATTTTGGGTGAGGGTCCATCCTAACTCTGTGGGCTGTTTGCGACAGTAAGTCAAATTATTTTAACATCAGAGCCCTCACCGTCAGAGAGAAACTGTGTGCAGAGGTGGAGAAAGACAGCCAACGGAAAGCAAAGAGAAGGTTGTGTGCTGGCAGCAGCAGGGGGCGGCATGGAAACTACCGTTAAGGCCCATATCTTCATCTCTGAATTTCTGAAAAAACAAACTTTTCAGAGAGGAAAGCCTGATTCCAATAGGGGCCCCTCAGGGGTACTGGTTATGAACCGGTTTTACAGATGAGAAAACTGACGCTTAGAGGATTGAGTTACATCCAAATCACACAGCCTTTAGGTGGACCAGCTGGGGTCTGACCAGTTTTGTCTAATGAGCCCAGGCTCTTTTTCTTTTTCTTTTTTTTTTTTTTGAGACAAAGTCTGGCTCTGTCACCAGCTAGAGTGCCGTGGCGTCAGCCTAGCTCACGGCAACCTCAAACTCCTGGGCTCAAGCAATCCTTCTGCCTCAGCCTCCTGAGTAGCTGGGACTACAGGCATGTGCCACCATGCCTGGATAATTTTTTTTCTATTTTTAGTTACCCATCTAATTTATTTTTATTTTTAGTAGAGACGGGGGTCTCGCTCTTGCTCAGGCTGGTCTTGAACTCCTGATCTCAAGTGATCCTCCCTCGTTGGCCTCCCAGAGTGCTAGGATTACAGGCATGAGCCACCATGCCCAGCTGGGCCCAGGCTCTTAAACTCTAAGCTAATGCTTCCTCCTGCTGAGCTGGTCCATAGTATGTTCTCAATAAATGAATGGCTGAGACAATGGGGAGGGCGACAATCTAGCCTAATTTGCCTGGGTTGAGGATGAAGCAAGTGAAAGCAGCTGAATATATATTTAGTTAGAAAATATTTGGAGATATCTATATACAGAATATTTAGTCTTTTCTTCCCTTCTCCTCTCGTTCCTATTTAAGTAGATAGATGGCTATGTATTTTTTTTGCTTTAAGGGAACTATATAACAAATAAAAAAGCAAAAGTAGCTGCAAGGCTTCCTAGTTTTTGTTTCTAAAAGCCCAAGTCCATAGAACAACTAAGAGGGTTTGCAGAGGAGGCAGTAAAGAAAAGGGGATTATAGGCCGGGCGCGGTGGCTCACGCCTGTAATCCTAGCACTCTGGGAGGCCGAGGTGGGCGGATCGTTTGAGCTCAGGAGTTCGAGACTAGCCTGAGCAAGAGCGAGACCCCCATCTCTACTAAAAATAGAAAGAAATTAATCAGACAACTAAAAATATATAGAAAAAATTAGCCGGGCATGGTGGCGCACGCCTGTAGTACCAGCTACTCGGGAGGCTGAGGCAGAAGGATCGCTTGAGCCCAGGAGTCTGAGGTTGCTGTGAGCTGGGATGATGCCACGGCACTCACTCTAGCCCGGGCAACACAGTGAGACTCTGTCTCAAAAAAAAAAAAAAAAGAAAGAAAGAAAAGGGGATTATAAAAAGGTAAAAGGAAGGCCATTCTCCTGGGGGAAGGAGAGATTTCTCCTCAACTAGAAAGGAGATCAAAGGCTTCTGGCAATAGTGGAATGGCATATGTCAGAGCAATCCTTTCAGTGTGAACAACCAGAAAAGCAGGATTTTAAAAATCACTCTGGGCTGGGCACGGGAGCTTATGCCTGTAATTCTAGCACTCTGGGAGGCCAACATGGGAGGATCGCTTGAGCTCAGGAGTTTGAGACCAACTTGAGCAAGAAAGAGCAAGACCCCATCTCCACAAAAAATAGAAAACTTAGCCAGGTGTGGTGGCATACACCTGTAGTGCCAGCTGCCAGGGAGGCTGATCCAGGAGGATCACTTGAGCCCAGTAGTTTGAGGCGACAGTGGGCTATGATGACACCACTGCACTCTATGCAGGGTGACAGAGTGAGACTCTGTCTCAATCAATCAATAATAAAAAACAATCTGGATAATTGAACTCCTACTTCCAGCCAAAATGGGACTGGATTTGCACCTCTTATCTGGGAAAAAAAAAGTTAAAAATGAGCAAAATAAATGAAACAATCAAGACACTGGACATCAGGCAACAAAGGACAGGATTCCTGACAGAAGGAAAATAAATGAGGCTGGCAACAAGATTGCCCCCAGTTTTCTGCCTGGAGAATGCTTCCAGGCCATAGCACAGGAAGGAGGGATCTGGGTGCAGTCTGGTGGTCTTCTTCCATTAAAAAATGGATCTGAGAGTCCAGAAAGGCAAAGACAGCTTAGTTCACAGAACAGAGCACCAGAGAAGAGAGAGCTACGCAGAGAAACAGTTATGGAGCTCTGCATTTGGGTCCCCTGATAGTTTCCCAAGTATTGATCAACACGCGCATGTGAGAAAACTACCCACAGCTGGGGAAAGAATCACCTGAAAGAATTGGGGTGGACAATTTACACAGGGCCAAGAATTGCTCCTGTTCCCATGAGTCAGAGTGGAAAACCTCATAATTCATGGAATATAGAGTATGCAGAAGTATTTTGTTTGAGAAATAGGACAAAATTACCCCTAGACTAAATGCCGCTCTGATTCCAGCTAACAAAGCTTAAAAGCAAGACCCGAAAAAATTAAACTGTTTCTAAATAATTTAACTGTATCCCATAATAAAAGCATAAGAATATGTATGGAATTATAAGAGTAGAGAGCACCCATCAGGTAAAATTAAAAATATCTGGCCTTCATAAAAAATTGATAGGCATGGGCCAGGTGTGGTGGCTCGCACCTGTAATTCCAGGACTTTGGGAGGCCAAGGTGGGAGGATCACTTGAGCACAGGAATTCAAGATGAGCCCAGGCAACATAGTGAGACCCTGTGTCTACAAAAATTTTGTAGATGTGGTGGTGCGCACCTGTAGTCCTAGCTACTTGGGAAGCTGAGCTGGGAGGACTGCTTGAGCCTGGGAGTTGAGAGGTTGCAGTGATCTGTGATGGCACCACTGCACTCCAGCCTGAGTGACAGAGCAAAACACTGTCTCAAAAATAAATAAATTAATTAATTAATTAATAGGCAAATAAAAAAAGAAAAAATATACTTCAAAATGAAGAGAAAATAATCAGAACCAACTCAAAATGATACAGATGATAGAATTAGTGGATAAGAACATTATAACCACTACACTAACTGTATTCCATACGTTCAAAAAGCTAGAGAAAAGACTGAACATATTAAGTAGAGACATGAAAAATAAAAAAAAAAGATCCAAATCAAACTTCTAGATGTGAAAACTAAGATGTCTGAGATTAAAAATATACTAGATGAAATTAACAGCAGATCAGACACTGTAGGAAAAAATATTAGTAAACTTGAAGACAAAGAAATAAAATTATCGAAAATAAAACACAGAGAGAAAAAGGACTAGCAAATAGAGTATCAGTGAGCTGTGTGGCAACTTCAAGAAGCCTAGTATACATGTAATCAGGCTCTGCAAGAAAGAAATATGAGGAAAGGGAAAATATAAAATGTATTTCAAGAAAAAATGGTTGAAAATTTTTCAAATTTCATAAACTAGACAATAGAGTCACAGATCCAAGAAAGTTAATGAACTTCAAGCACAAGAAACATGAAGAAAACGACACCAAAGAACATCATAATCCAATCACTTTTTTTTTTTTTTTTTTTTTAGACAGAGTCTCACTCGCTTGCCTGGGACGAGTGCCGTGGCGTCAGCCTAGCTCCCAGCAACCTCAAACTCCCGGGCTCAAGCGATCCTTCTGCCTCAGCCTCCCAAGTAGCTGGGACTACAGGCATGTGCCACCATGCCCGGCTAATTTTTTTCTATATATATTTTTAGCTGTCCAATTGATTTCTTTCTAATTTTTTTTAGTAGAGACGGAGTCTCGCTTTTGCTCAGGCTGGTCTCGAACTCCTGAGCTCAGAACGATCCGCCCACCTCAGCCTCCCAGAGTGCTAGGATTACAGGCGTGAGCCACCGCGCCCGGCCTCCAATCACTTTTAAAAGTGATAAAAAGAAAGTCTTAAAATCAGGCAGAGAAAAAAAAGATATGTTTCATACAAAGAAACAAATACAAGAATGACAGCAGATTACTGTTAGAAACAATATCTTTATGGCACTGAAACAAAAAAAACTATCACCCTAGAATCCTACACTCAGTAAAAATATCTTCAAAAACAAAAACGGAATTATGACCTTTAAAAATATATAAATATTGAAAGCATTAATCATCAGCAAACTAGAACTATTAGAAATGTTAAAGGAAGTCCTTTAGGCAAAAGCAAAATGATACCAATTGGAAATCTGAATCTACATAAAGGAATGAAGAGTTCTGGAAATAGCAAATATGTGGGTAAATAGAAAATATAAAATTATAAGTATAAATTAATCGATTTAAATATAAATAGAAAATTTAAATCATTTTTAAAATAACTGACTATTTAAAGCAAAAATAATAACACTGAATTGTGGGGTTTATAGTACATGTAGAACTAAAATGTTTGACAACAACAGCACAAAGGTCAGGAAGGGAAGAATAAAAATATACTGTTTTAAGGTTCTTCTACTACATAACATCAATTGATGGTAGACTGTGATAAGTTTGAGATGTATACTATCAACTCTAAAGTAAGTAGAGATCAACAAACTTTTTCTATGAAGTGCCAGATGGTAAATATCTTAGGCTTTGCAGTCTATTTAGTCTCTGTTGCAACTAGTCAATGCTGTTATTATAGAGCAAAATTAAATTATAGATAATAAATCAACAGACTAAAGCCATAGAGTAAAAGCAGTCATAGACAATACATAAACTAATAGGTGTGGCTGTGTTTCAATAAAATTTTATTTATAAAAATGGGCAGTGGGTCAGATTTGGCCTAAGGGCCAAAGTTTGCCAACCTTTTCTCTAAAGCAACCACTAGGAAAACACTACAAAGAGTTATTACTAATAAGCTAACCAAAGAGATAAAATAGAAGTATAAAAAATAGTCAATACAAAAGACAGAAAAAAGTAAACAAAGAACTGATGGGACATACAGAAAGCAAATCTTAAAATGATAGACTTAAATTTACATACCAATAATCATATTAAATGTAAACAGTCTAAATATTCCAATTAATAGACAGAGATTGTCAGGTTGGATAACAAAGACCCAGCTGTATGCTACCTACAAGAAACATACTTTAAATATAAACTCAGAAATAATTTCAAAGTAAAAGAATGGAAAAAGATTTACTATGCTAAAGCTAATCAAAAGAAAGCTAGATATTAATATCAGATAAAGATTTAAGGAAAAAAATATTAACTTCAATAAAGAAGGTCATTTCATAATGGGGTTATTATCAGTGGTCAATTCCCCAAGGGAACATAACAGTCCTAAATGCTAATATACCCAACAAGAAGAGATTCAAAATAGGAAGCAGAAAGTGATAGAACTGCAAGAAAAAAAATAGAAAATTCCATAATTATAGTCAGAGATTTCAAAATCCCTCCCTCAATAATTCAAATAGGTAGAAAGATAAGTAAACATATATGAGACTTGAACAATACTGTTACCCAACTTTGCCTAACTTGACATTTATAGAATAGCCATCAATTCTGTACGAAACATGCCAGAAAATTGAAGAGGAAGAGACATTTCCTAACTCAATCTATGAGGCCAGAATTATCTGAATACCAAAACTAGACAGTCATTACAAGGCCCACTACAGATCAATAGCCCTCATAAACGTCAACACAGAAATTCTTAGAAAAATTTTAACAAATCAAATCCAGCAATATGTAAAAAACAATAATATATCATGACCAATTGCAAAGATAGCTTAACATCATAAGGCAATGCAAAGATAGCTTGTCATTTGAAAAATCAATGTAATTCACCGTATCAACTAACTAAAAAAGAAAAATCATATGATCATCTCAATAGACCAGAATAAAATCATATACCTGCAGTATGTATTCTTTTTTTGTCTGGCTTTTTTCAGTCAGCATAATTATTATGGGATTCATTTCTCCATTGTTTTTTATTGCTGAGTAGCATTCCATTGTATAAAAATGTGACAACCATTTATCCACTGTTGATGGAAATTTAAGTTGCTACCAGTTTTGAGGTGTTACACATAAAGCTGCTATGAGCATTTGACTATAAGTCTTTGAATTTCTTCAGGGTAAATACCTAGGAGTGGAATGGCTAGATTATATGATTAACTTTTTAAGAAACTGACAAACTGTTTTTCAAAGTTGTTTTATCTTTTTCCATCCCCACTATTAGTGCATGAGAGTTCTATTATTTCACATCCTCAACAGCAGGCAGTCTTTTGAATTTCAGCCATCCCATTAGATATGTAATGGTATCTCATTGTTGTTTTATCTTTCATTTCCCTAAAGACTAATGATGCCGAATATCTCTTCATATGCTATTTGCTGTCTGTATATCTTTTATTATTATTATTATTTTTTTATTTTTTATTTTTTTTTAGACAGAGTCTCACTGTGTTGCCCGGGCTAGAGTGCCGTGGCGTCAGCCTAGCTCACAGCAACCTCAAACTCCTGGGCTCAAGCAATCCTCCTGCCTCAACCGAGTAGCTGGGACTACAGACATGCGCCACCATTTTTCCT